>JADKLZ010005465.1:6222656-6236919 GCA_021533235.1 Biomphalaria straminea | reverse complement strand
AAAGATCTCTAGGTTACGTCTAGAGTTAAGCGAGGGACGAAAATATTAATCAAGTAGTCAAGAAATGAATCGGCTAAATGAAGGCTACAGAGCTACTCACATTTTAAGATGAGAAATGAAGCATGAAAAAGTGTTTGCTAGCAGAGATGGAATAAAATCGTCCCGAAAAAAAAGTTGAAGCTGTAAGCCTTTCTGGCATGACAATTGCAAAACGAGTGAACCATGTTGGTGAAAATCTCCATTTAAAACTAAATGACAGGGCAGCGGATTTCGAAATAATTACTATTGCCGCTGAGGAGTGACAACAACTGGAACTGATTGACTTAAAAAGCCGACTTCCCTGTTTGAGAAATTTCGAGCAATATAGACAATACATTTCTACGCCGTTTTGTCTACATAAACCTTGAACATTTCCGAAAACAATTGCTGGGTATGATCACAATGTTTAATCACAATGTTTACAAGCACTTAATTTAGTAAAAAAAAACTTTTCAGTTACAAGACTCCTGAAACCAATGTTACGTAATGACTTATGGGGTGTAAGTAGATCTACTGCATCCACTTCATTGTGGTAAAACTATTTAAAATGAATTAGTCTCTAATTCATTTTTCTTTATCTTTTCATTAATGTGGCCCGCGATTCGAGTGTCGGGAATTAAAATGGCCCGCAGGCTGAATAAGGTTGGGCATCACTGGTTCAAACCATTTGGTAGATTGTGATTTCACTATTTTTTTCTAACACTTTTTTATGAAATTGAAAGCTGTACACAATTTATCCTTTTAACTAAAAAAAAGCTTAATGTTATAGAAAAAATCGTACTCTGTTCGAAATTCCCCTTTCTAGTTACAGGGGTAATGGACGTCATTCACCAATTTGCCATTATGAGGTACATCCTAAAGGCAAACCCTATCAATATGTAAATAACAAAAAAAATGAAATGATTTTGAACTAATCAATGAACCATCTTTAGAAATAGTAAACTATATAGATTAATAGACTTAGACCAGTGATGACCAGCCTAATTCAGTCTGGGGCCATTTTAATTTCCAACACTAGTGTTACGGGACACATAATGGAAAAGATACAAAAAAAAAAAAAAACTTAATGAAATTGAAAACTATGTTATTTTAGTTCAAACCCGAGGATCTACAACTTACATATTTAATTATTTTGGATATTTGAATTTTCTTTTTACGTTCCAAAAAATTGTGTAAGTTCTGTTTATATTTTGTTGTTCTTGTTTGTTTGTGTTTTTCAAAACTGCCAGACTTTCTTTATAAAAACAAACATTTTGGCTAACTTGTTCTAAAAGAAAACGGAAGATCTGTTAACTTTTCCTAGTAGATTCTATAGTCCTAATTCATGAACCTGCAAATGTTAATTAAATGCCTTGGTAGTAAGTAATCCATTACTTTTTATAGCTTTTCTTATAGCTATATACTTTCATGCTTATAGCATGCTCAGAGCGCTTTGGTTCAATCTCATTTATGCAGACGTTTCAGCGGGCCAAATAGAAGCACGTCGCGGGGCGCATATGGCCCGCGGGCCGTATTTTGGGCATCACTGACTTAGAGTACAGAAAGTTTCTTCCACATAACCCTCCCGCGTCCTATCACAAAAATACATTTAACCAGACCGCACTCAGTATGGTAAAGGGGTAAAGGAAACCGATATACTAACATTATAATAATCGTAACAATATTCACGTTTTTGCTTTTTGTTAAAGGTATCTACGCATTCAAAAGAGACGGAAAGATTTATTGCATTTTTTAGTTACAAAGTAACTATATCTATCTAAATAAAAATGTATAATAAAAAATACCTTTATTTTAAACCGTCGTGGGAAAAATCGTTTTCTGATTGTATCATATGCGTGGAACTACTAACCACACATCTAAATGAACACATCCCATTGGCTCACCATTTCGAGTCTCCAGGTTTAACAGAGTATCTCTTCTCTTTTTCTTTACATGTTCGCATGTAATGTACACTGTAACACTCCAAAACATCGCTCAATTAAGGGAATCTTAGTTCTGTAGAAAATTCTATTTCGAATATGTTAATATATTGTAAAAGATCAACATTAATTCAAACTGTTTCCCGTTATCCTTAATTGGAATGTATAAAACTGATAGACAAGTTCAAATCTCGCATTGCACATTTGGGGGCACTGATCTGAATTCATATTGAGTCAGGGCGTCTTTGAAATTTCAAGACTCAATGACCAAGCCTTTCAGCACTCGGTCACCATTTCCCGATCTTCACATAGAAAGTTATATTTAACATACCTCGTTTTCGGTTGTACCACTTACCCCCTACGATTGATGCAATGAGAGTCACCAGAGGCAGAACTTTGGCGAAAGTCTCGTTCCTTTTCTCCATAAACTGTAGCACAACGTCCAGACCAACTGAGGTCAACGCCGTTGCCGCCCCAAGGGTAGAGATAATACAGAAGGCATAAGAAGCTTCTCCTTTGGCATCGCCTAATGTGATGAGAACAACAACAACAACAACAACAAAAAATAAAAACAAGTACTGGAAAAACTAATTTTTTTTTATTTCATGAGATTATATTACTTCTAATTAATATAGATATGCGACCGTATCTCCAGACTTCAATAAAGACTTTTTTGAAATTTATTATTATTATTATTATTATTATCTATGTTCTTTTGACACATAGAGAACTACGTTGATTCAGACATGTCACCCACTTGCCAGGTGGAAGAATTCGAAGAAATTTTCTCTATGCTGAGTTTGCGGAGGGAGTTAGACTCAAGGCCCTAGACTAACCCTAAGAGATGTCTGAGAGCTGGGAATGAAAATTACAAGCATCAATGAAGGTATTTGTTTTTCTATTTTCTTCTAAAAACAGATACGATTACGTACGCATCATGCATGTAGATGATGTAGTCACGCATGTTGACAAATGACTTAAATTTATTGGTTTTCCTGGCTGACTCAGGCAACCCATTCCTTTCTCTAATAGCACTAGGGGAGAAGAGAATTTGGGAGATCGGAAAGCACGGAGACAATAGCTCGCCTGGGGTAGACGAAACGAAGAGACTTTAGTCAAGAGAATAAAAAAAAAGAAAAAAGCCTAAAACAGGTAGCCTACATTTGCATTAACGAACTGTGGCAAACTTTGTCACTCCAGATTCTTCTTTGTCCCCAGGCTAAACCAAAGCCAGTAATTCATCTGGTCGCATACATTGTCTTCCGAAACAGAAGAGGCGAAAGATAGTAGCATGCTAAATAAAAGACGCCAAATAAAAAAGTTATTTATTTTCTTGTGATTTCGTATATTATTTATGCGTTATTATTATTATTATTGCTTTTATATATAGCGCTAATTTCACGCTTATAGCATGCTCAGAGCGCTTTGGTCCAATCTCATTTGTGGACCATTGGGGGGAGGGGATATCTAGGAGTTTGTTTTTAGGCGCTCGGTAAACACAACTCTGCCCGAGTCGGGTGTCGAACCTCGAGCCCCCTTCTAGGTAGCCGAGCCAAGCCAAGTTCAAGCACCTCTTAGCCTCTCGACCACGCTTCTTTTTGCAATGTCTAGTTCTAATTTATAAATCTAATGGTGATCTGTGAGATCTCTGTTTTTAATCCTAAAAGGCCAATAGGTCATTTCGATATACAGATGACATGCAACATAGAAACAGGCTCATATTCGAAATATAAGTATAAACGTCTTGGTATAAGCGTCATTTTCAAAGAACTGTATATACAAATAAAGTCGGTAGCATATATATTAAAGGTCGTAGTCGGTGGTTAAAGCTAATCATAAGCATATTTATTTACCTGTATATGATGAAAGGCCAACTTTGGCGTCTCGACCTGATATGAAAACCCATCCGTCGGTAGCCACGCCAACAATAATAAGAATAAATGCAATGATTATTACTATGAGTCCAACCAAAGAGTATTTCAGTAGCTTCCCCATAGCTGTGAAAAGGAAAATAAAATTAAATTAAAGAAACGTAGGGTTTAAATTTCAAAACAACAAAAACTAAAATCTAAATAAAATACGACAGTAATCATCGCACTAACTTTATTTTTTTTTTATTTGCTTGAATAATAAATACATTAATGAAATCGCCAAGAGGGGACGACTCTTTATAAACGAAACGCTAGATCGGAAGTTTTGATGAGTTACTAATGGCAACAAATGTATTTTTCCACAGCTTTATCAGCACTTTCAGTATACTTTTTTTTTTCTAAAGTTAGAGTAGTCATATGCCCCAACCATCCTCAAAGACGTTTCCCACCCAAGATAATTTACCACTTTCTACCTTATCAGTCAACCTATTATTAAGAGTACATGCCTGGACTTGACTGTTGAAATTCTATAACCCTCACTAACTACACCCTATTATTATTTTGGACTCTTGATTGAGACACATTTTGTTTTTCGTTCGTATAACTTTGTACACTAACAAAATTATTCACGCAGCTAGTCCCTATTTAAAAAACAAACACAAATAAATAAAATAATCCTTCAAGTAAAGATCTCCTTCCTCAGTAACATGAAAGCTATTTCCCTCATTTCATATCAAACAAAATTGATTACTAATAATTAATTGACTAATTAAGTATTTTTGTTGATTCATGCTTTGTTAGTTACAATACATAATTATATCAAGCAGTGGTGCCCAAAATACCGCCCGCAGACCACATCCGGCCCGCCACGTGAATCCATCCGGTCCGCCGACAAGTTGGCACAAAGTATAGAAAATCCCCTCTCCGCACACACACACACACAAGTTTTTTAGAATTTAGCACTAAACAGCTTCACGACACCAAACTCATAAATAACTAAGGCTGCAATCTTGGTTTGAGACGAGATTGTAAGATTACACCTTGGGTACAGGATTGATGAAAATATTGTCCAAAAAGAAACAAGAAACTGAGTCGGTTGTAGAGCTAGCTACAGAGCTGTTCACGTTGTAAATAGAGACGTAAAGCCTTTTCCGACAAAGAATACATAGAAAAGTGTAATGATGGGAGAAAAGATCCCTGGAAGAAGAATACTGTTGAAGTCGGCAGCCTTTCTCATAACAAATAAAAGGCGAGTGAAAGATATGAGTAATAATTCCCATTAAAAACTGACAGACAAACCAAATTTCGACATGTTTTCAATTGCCACTGACGAGTCTGCCGACATATCTGATGCCGCTCAAAATCTTGGTAACTATTCTAAGTACAAACAACTGCTTTTGAAATCAAAGAAGTTAGTAATTTTGAAGAGCATGCATGTATGTGATCTATGTGGCAAGGACTTCAGACTGGACCATGTGAAGATTTAGTTTGAACAATGTTTGTGGTTTCGGAAATCTATCTGCAGCTAAATTTTCAATCGGAACTTTCCTGTTTGAGAAATTCAAAATGTGAAGGTAATGCAGACAATTGATTTGTTATTTGTGTTTTTTGAAGAAACTTTTCTAATTCTAAATCTCCGAGAACAAGTGTTAACAGCACCTGTTTGTGAGGACAAATCTTTTCAGTGAGAAATCTTTTGACATCCATGTTCATTCTAGATTGAGTGTCGGATTTTATAAGTCGGTTTAAGATCAACTTCTCAAGAATTAATGTACGTTCTTTGTTACTGGGTTTAAGAAAGATGGTTCATTGCCTAGATCTATTTCCTTCTTATTTTTAAACTTTTTATCTACGTGTTCGAAGTAAAAATGGCCCGACTGCCGAATATGTTTAACTCTTTCTCTCCGTAAGTATTTACCACATTCTGGTGGAATCAACGTTGGTATCGTCAGTTAGGAAAGGAGTTAAGCAACACTGTTTTAAGGTATCAACTTGATAGGAGAATGCATGAGGGACAAATAGCGTGAACAATGATGTAAATGTAAGGGGAATAAACTCAACACATTGGGCCATATATGTGAATGATAAAATATTAGCTTCCCTTGTTGCTATTTTTTTAATGAATTACAGCAATTAATTACCACTGGATAGTCTAAGAGCTGAGCCGGAGGCTCTTCGAGCTCTAAGTTTGAAAAAAAAAAAAAAAAACCTGTCTGACCTCACTGCCCGAAAATCAAACAGTAAAAAAAAACAAACCTGCGGACCAACAGGCCTGTCTGGTAGGGATCCGAGTCAATGACTATAGGGCATTGCTGTTTCCAATACCAATGACACTCCGACACATGGACTAGAAATCATGGCCGAAGGCCAAGTGGTACCGGGGGCCACCACCATGTTCCTTCATTGTACCAAGCTAACTGTGCGGGATTTGCCATTGATGAGACAGTCCCTTGAGGAACAGCGCATGGATTTGGTGACGGGTTGTGGGAGCTCTCTTACAACCCCGCTCAGTGCAATGGGCAGACTCTCGTCTTTCCCGTAGGCACCCCCACGGGGGTCTTGTTTGTTACTTTTTCGCCTAGCTCACCTCCCCTAGTGAGCCGTTTCCACGCCGGCACCACGGTGAGGCAAAGTAACTTGCGCGGCGCAATTAATTACCTAATTGGTTACTTGGCTGTTGTGACACGGTTACTATGTGTGGTCAACCGTGACACACGGTCAAAGGTTGGGTAACTGAAATATTTGACCTGTAGAAGTGACGAGTGTGTCGTGAACAAGAAGAAAGGAAGTCAAGTCGTAAAGTTGGTGTACACCATTATGCATGTAAATATGTTGAAATGCTTTTGTAAAATGTTTTACATGTTTCGGATGTTCCTTCAGAGTTGAAGATAGTTACTTCCTAGTCCAAACCTCCCGCAGGACGACGGGGGATGGGAGAGGGCAGGGTTTGAACCCTGGACCATCGATAAATCCAAACGACAGTCCAGCGTGCAAACCGCTCGACCAGGCAACCATCCTTCACAATTGCTTCACAATTAAACCTCACTCCGTACTTCATTGGACTTATTTCTTCACACAAGCTTTGTTTAAATATACAAATATGCTTACAAATAGTAAATCTATTTTGTTCATTGTACCGTTTGTATTAATGTTTTATATATAGACCGCAGCCATTTTACTGGTAAACCGAATTTCAGATCGATAGTATAAGGAACAGTTATTAACATTTAAATTTGGAATTATTCTTTAACCTGACTTTTTAATGCGAAAAGGATTGAATAACTACAGTTACATGACAACACATTTTGTTACAATTTCATTATTAAATTAATAGTTACCATTTAAGAAAATAAAATACAATTCTAGTGAATAAATAATTGTATTGTATTACAAAGATTGTATCTGTTCACACAGTCTGTCTTTGTGTCTGTTCGGTACAGATATTGTTGGCGCTATTTCTTCCACTTCTCATTAACCCTTAAAGTGCGGAATTTTTTAACAATGAGTCAATACTAAATGGAAATTCTAGTAATTAGAGGTTAAACTACCATACGCGTCTAATTGGTTAATGGTTGATTTTTTTTAACTTTGCATAATTATTCATATTTCCCTACAAAAAATAACATGAATCAATTCAAAAAAAATAGTCAAATAAATATTTATTTATTTTTACACCAAGAAAAGGAAATAAATATTAGAGTATTGAGAAATAGGGCTGTAAATGTACATTACTTTATTATTATAGCTAGTATTTTTCATTCATGTATTTTGCTGGTTTTGTTATGTGATCGAACCATAGAGCAGCAGTCAGCCAACTTTTACCATGAAAGCTGCGCTAATCAAAATAATTATTTGAAATATTTACAATCCCACATGCTTATCATTAATATTGAATGCGTATTATAAATTTAAGCCATGAATGATTGAAAATAATTAATATTTTACCACTGAATATTACCTTTGTATAAGTATTAACTGATCCTAATCTTCAACCAATATAATCTCTTCCTTTCTTCACCCTACCTCCCATCATTTTCCAACTGAGCTCGAGAAGTACGTCACAGTGCTTTGAGAAAGCTAAAAGAATAAAATAGCGATAAAATTAAAACAAGATAACAATGAGAGTTTGTGTGATACACAAACTCAGAGGCGGCCCCTGTCGGAGTCGGATCCCTGTCAGATCCGCCTATTCGCAAGATGTTTCGGATGTTCCTTCTAAGTTGAATTTAATTAACTTCTCACTGGACGACGGAGGATGGCGAGCAGGGTATAAACCTGCCTTATCTTGATGTTTGCGCACTAGACTTTAGTTCGGATTTATCGTTGGTCCCTGGCTCAATTCCTGTATGCTCCCATCCTTAGACTATCGCAATATTTCTGAAAGAACAGTAAAGGTTAAATTATATTTTCAAAAGCCTTTAGTGTTTTTTTTTATCTAACCGTGACGGACAGACCAACCAACAAACAAAACGCACAAAAATATGCTTCTTTCATTCTAATGGGGACACTAAACAATTTTTTTTTAAAATCTGATTTAAAAAAAAAAAGAAATTAGTTTAGAATCATGTCATTGCCGGGCTTTACGGTAGTACACGAAAGTCGCTGCTAAAAGTTCATTAAAAAAATTTGCGTGACATTTATGTTTCTAGAGCATTTGTTATAGTAATAATTCCTCCCTTACATTTACGTAATTGTTTTAGAATTGGTGTTTTGTTATTAAAAAATCGCTTGCATAATTAATTTTATAAATTAAACGGTTTGCTTTTAGAAAACTAAAAGTAGCCGTTGCACCTAAACTTTTCAAGCCACATTTAATGGTGAAAAAATATTTTTCGTATCTCTTCTAGTTTTGGCGCCCTGAGTGTGACAGACGGACAGACTGACAGACGGACATTTTGCACAAACCTAATAGCGCCTTTTCACCTTACGGGGCCGCTAGAAATGGGCTAATAAATATTGCAATATTTGAAGATGTTGCAGTGATTGTGCTGTGCTTTCTCTTATAAAAGCTTTTGTTTTTAAAATGTTATTTTTTTTTATTTTATTTTTTTGTCCACTCCTGAATCAGTGTAGATTCAGATGTTTTTCAAATAACCGAAAGTAATCAACAGACGCTCATTTATTTTCTAAATTCTCTATAGTTTAAAATCTATAAGTAAGTAGGCTAGTGTAAGTTCTCCTACAGACCTTGTGAGCTATAACTAAAAGACAAATAGTTAATTTCTGTGTAACATTAGGAATTAATGAGACATTTAAATATACAAGGCAGATAAAAGAAATCGGAATGTGCGAATCGATAGTTTAAAAATAAAAAGGTACTGATAGTTATAAATAAAAGTCATAACTACTTATGGCACGTGGTCTGAAGTATTGGTTACTTCGTGCTAGAAATTCTCAGCAGTTAAAAAAGAACTTGACAACATGTTCATACAAGTTCGAACCCCCAGTTCCTAGAAAGATATCTGGTCGATAATACCCGGAAACATTTGGGCTTGGGTGTTTTGTAGGTCACAGTTAAGCTATTGGACAATTTTAAGTCAAGCAACGTTCGCTGGTATTCATGTGTTTGAATAAAGTAGGACTTAAAATTGAGGGCGCGGTGGCTGAGCGGTAAAGCGCTTGGCTTCCGTACTGGAGGTCCCGGGTTCAAATCCTGGTGAAGGCTGGGATTTTTATTTCGGGATTTTCGGGCGCCCTTGAGTCCACCTAGCTCTAATGGGTACCTGACATTAGTTGGGGAAAAGTAAAGGCGGTTGGTCGTTGTGCTGGCCACATGACACCCTCGTTAACCGTAGGCCACAGAATCAGATGACCTTTACATCATCTGCCCTATAGACCACTAGGTCTGAAAGGGGAACTTTACTTTTACTTTACTAGGACTTAAAATTATGACGGTTAATTTACTGCTACACCGTAAGTAGTAAATAAAATACTTGCTTGCGTGGCAGAATTTATAGTCAGCATGAAGGTTAAAATAATTGCAAAGGAAACAGGAACAAGTGAAATAGTGGGGAAACAAAGGAAATTGGAAATAAGAGAGAGAAAAAGAGAGAGAGAGAGAGCGAAATAGAGAGAGAAAATAAAAAGAGAAATCATACATGTGAAAGAGAGAATGCGCGATTGAACAAGAAAAAAAAAACTTTAAAAAAAAAGGTAAACAACTTCACACTAACAACTATATCTCTCAATAATGTAGAAGTTTATGCAAACGGTTTTAGATTTTTTGTACAAAATATTTACAATTGTATTTAATTAATTATGTCTTACTTTGTACCTAGATTTATAAAAAAAAATATAAAAAAAAGAGTATATATATTAGTAGAAAATAATTTAAAACAATAGTTAATAAATATTGTTTCATATTATTCGCGTTAACTAAAGGACCCCAGGGCAGAGATTCCATAGCAACACATAATATTAATTAAAATTGAGGCTTTGAATAAGAGATAGACCTTTTACAATACAATTAGATCCATTGAATAATCATTCAATATCATACGTTCAAATTTCACTTTATTCATTAGTTATGACATGTACACACGGCAACGCATTAAACAAAATACAATTTGCTTTCTCACTTTAAAACTAAAATCTAACTTTCGAGAATAGTACATCACCTATACCTTTGTATATTTTATTGTTATGGGCACCACACATAATTAGTATTGACATATTAACGGGAAAAAATGTATTACTAAATTAAGTGTGTTCGGTCATATAAGCTACTTGATTTTTAAATAAAATGTCTACTTTTGTTCTTTGAAATAATATACTTGGTATGTATATAAGTTTATTATAGTTTAAAACGTCATTTAATAAACAGTAATAAATAATAAATTATAATAATAATCCTATACTCTTAAGCGAGCAATTCTTGTATATATATTTCTTCTATTTCGAAAACGGCTCTAACGATTTTCTTTAAAATTTCAACGTATCTGCATATTATTGAGAAAAAAATTTTCAGCTCATTGGGCACATCGGGAAAACTCGAGTTCGACCGTTATTTCGATATGAAAATGTCTCAATCTTAGAATAATTTATGAATGAAATGGAAAATTTATGAATGAAAGTTTTCCGTGACGTAAACGGGAAAAACTCTGCTTACGTCACTAGGCTTACCCTAGAACACTAAAATATTTCTTTGCAAACATTTAGAGATATGAATGAAGGTATGTGTAAAACTAAAAGCAGACCATTAATTTTGGTTAGAATAATTTATGAATGAAAGTTTTCCATGACGTAAACGGAAAAAACGCTGCTTACGTCACTAGGCTTACCCTAGAACACTAAAATATTTCTTTCCAAACAAGAACGCGTTTAGAGATACGAATGTAGGGATGTGTAAAACTAAAAGCAGACCACGGGCTGTAGCACCACTGGGATGGATGGATGGCAAAAGCCGGCATGAACTTCTTATTGTCCGACAGTCAGGCTGGGCAGGACATTTAATTAACCGAGCAAGGCTCGGCCACCTGATATTAAATAATAAACTATGCATGTGCAACTCAATTGGAGAGTACTAACAATTACCTAGAGATTCAATCAAAGGGACACATTACTTAACTGAGTTCTTGAAAAAAAGATTGGCCATTTAGAAAAAGATCAATAAATAATCATTCAATAACATCAGTCATTCTAGGATGACAGTGTAATAATAATAATATTTATAATAATTAATTTTTTACTCTGGTTACCCTATTATGTAGTATCATATCGTCAGTCGGCCTAACAATATAGTGATATCGTTGAAACCTTCGATATGTACACATATCTTCTTTTTATATTGGTGGAAACAGTGTTGTAGGTTGTGGATAATATAAAGTTCATAGCTTTTGATATTCTTGCTGACACTATTGAAAGCTGCCTCTTTACTTGCCTAAGGGTGGGGTGTCGGATTCTGAGTTTGTGTGTTTCAGCATGTAGAATGTTTGTAACCTTGTTTATATTCTACTTGTTTAACATTTGGTATCATGTACCAAAGTACTAGAATCCAGGCACTAGAATTCCTAAGGTAACGTGATACGATCTAACAGCCCACACGTACTCGACATCTTATATTATTTAACGTTTGATTTACGACAACGCACGATGGCCAGACTTTTTTTTGACGCCAAGGCAGCCACAGTTCCAAGTAATCTCCTCGGTCCCGAAATTCCAGGAAACAGTCTCTGCTGGATGTTTTTTTTTTTTTGTTGTTTTTTTTTCTGGTATTTGTTCTGTTTCTTTTCTGGTCAAACAACGTTGTCCCGTTTTTTTTTTGATTCGCAATTCACCTTGATGAGTTATAGCGAGAAAGTGAAAAAGAAGCAGAGAGAGATTAAAAAGAAACGTTTCTAAGGACAATAGGAAAACGGCATGAGAATAAAAATAGAGAACGCATTCTCTAAATTTGATTCGGCTTCTATTAAATGTTTCCCAAACGTGTTCTCTAACGGAACACTTTGTACATTTTAGTGGAAAACTTTGCTTCTGTTTTAGAGACATTAATTCAGGTGGTAGCCTACTAGTTATTTACTTCAGTAGTTTTTGTGAAAAAAAAACTATTTAGGCCACGCGAAACACAAGGGTTTTACTAAACACAGTTTGGGAAACATTGCATTACATTACTGACTACAATGAGGTGGATATATATTTTGTACGTTTGTACTTAAGACATTTAAATGTCCGCTTTAAAAAAGTAATAGAAAGTCAAAATTGTGAATAGAAAAATTGTTTTGGTTAAAAGTATCCTCTGCGGTTTGGATCTTTTAAACTGCTTAGGTGATTTAAACGCAAGTAAAGTAATACAAGATTACAGTTTCGTATTCTAGAGTCCTCCGTAAGTGGGATAATTGGTCATCGGTAAGTGGGATAATTGGTCATCGGTAAGTGGGATAATTGGTCATCCGTAAGTCAAACAGCAAAGATTCAAGAATTTTGTTTTCAAAGAACATATAACACACGAATAATGTCGCTGCCATAAATGTTTGAATTGTTGTCGTGGGTCACCATTTTCTAGCTCTAGCAGGCACTGTGCTCTCTGGTCAAAATTATTTTGTTGAGAATAGTGGCAAACGGTATCCATTTGTTAGATTTATGTCCTCTTTTTTTTTTTTTTGGGGGGGGGGGGGATTCGAGCTCCAGACGAAAGAGATTAAGGTTTAAGTCACATTCAGCAAGGCATCCAACATGACACTTTATAATTACGAAATTATGATCCCTCTAAACCTCATCTTTAACGAGGAGAATATAATATGATGTAGCAGCACAAGTAGGTTAGGAGGGGCGGTGGCTAAGCAGTAAAGTGCTTGAATTACGAACAGAGAAACCGGGTTCTAATCCTTCTGAAGGCTGGGATTTTTTTATTCTGGTATCTCTGAGTGACTCTGAGTACACTAGGTCTAATGGGTACATGACATTAGTTTGAGTAACTTAAAGAGGGTAAGTCGTTGTGCTGCATACATGACACCCTTGTTAACCGTGGGCCACAGATCTACCCTATAAATCGCAAAGTGTGAAAAGAGAACTTTTAGATTAAATATGTATCTGGAAAATAGCAAATCAAAGATTATTTACACTCTCTTGAGTCTTGAAAGGTGACAACGCCGACATTAGGCAAAAAAAGACGAAGGGGCAGACAGAAAAAAAGTGTTGGAAAGACAACATTAAAGAATGGACGGGCCCTGAAGTAGAAGAGATTTTATCTACTTCAAAAGAGAAAGAGAGAGAGAGAGAGGGAAGGGGGGATGAAGAAAACGCTCGACAGATCATGGATGGTGCTCCAATAACTCATCAGCCTAAAGGATAAATATTTTTCATGTTCTTCTTTTTAATAATTGAAAGAACAGCCCTGAGCCATTGTAAAACCGGCCCCCATTTTAAATTATTATCCGAGAAACGTGAGGTAGTTATTTCGTAAAATACTCTCTTAATGTAGTCTATAGATCTAAATGTTACCAAGCCAACATCTTCCTTCACTTTCACTTATCCCTTACTCTTTTTTTTTTTGGACAGTTGGGGCACCACACATCATCAGTCGACCATCTTTCACCACTCCTCCCTGTCCTTCGCCTTAACGAGAATCGCTTTCAAAGAAACGAGTCAATACCTAGCAATACCGAAACATGCTATGACCTGTGGATAGTCTCCCCTGGCTCATGTTTGTCTCTTGCAATGCAATTATAACAGGGGAAACAAATCAATTGTAGGAGTTACGTGTCACAAATACATACCTCTGGAAATAATCGGGCTTCTGGGCAGGGTCTTGAAAGCGGGAGGTGCGTTTTAACAGGTAAAATAATAAGGACTGCTTAGTAATATAACCTAGAAAACGTGAACTACAACCAAGTTATTTGATCAAATGGGGGGGGGGGGAAAGAAGAGAGACTTTGCCTTGTTAAGGCACGAGTGATTCCCAGATTATAATCTGAGACCAGCTCTCTCATTTGCTAT
>JADKLZ010005465.1:6208261-6222556 GCA_021533235.1 Biomphalaria straminea | reverse complement strand
TAGGGACCCAAAAACGATTTTTCAAAATGGTCACTCAGCTTATTTTTTTTTTTATTTGAATTCTCGTGATTCTAAGACCGAGGATACCAAATCCATGTGTATGGCTTAAATATTAAGAAAGTTACAAATTTTAAAATATTCGTTTTTTTTTTAAATATTTTTTTTTTTGGCCTTCCAAATTCGTGTTTTTTGAAGGACATTTTAATAGAAACTATAACGCCCTCAGAGATGAAACTTAGTAAAAACATTTATGTGCACACATAGAACACGCTCAATGTTTTTCAAACTTGTCAAAAAATTTTTTGACTTTATTTACTTGTGCCGAATGTTGCATTTTATCATTTTTGGCATGTTTCAAAAAGGGAGGTAAAAAACACAAAAAATGTGCATTTTCAAAATTTATTAACAAAAAAAACTATAAATGCTACATGAAAGTAATATATGTCAAAATGCGGAAAATTTATAGATCTACAAGAATAAATTACTATATATAATATTTTATTTCAATATTTTGCTGTACATCTATATATATATTTATCAAAAGACAAGTTCAAAAGTTCAAACAACAACAACAGGCAACAAGTAAATAGGGAAGATCCCATGGCGCAGCATGTAGCACACTCCAATCCGCACTATTTTGCGAATGAAAGTGGTGTTCATATAATTATCTCTTCTTCTCAGATTATTGTCATAATATTAAAAGTATTTCCAGATTATTGTGTCGTAAGACTATTGAAACTAGAACAACAATACACAGAGTATACTCTCAGGTTTCACTTTAGAAAGTACTTTAATTACGCACATTCGTTCATTAGACATGATTACGAAAGGTAACTCATCTCTCTATTCCTAGATCTAGATCTAGATCTAAAACTCGAATTCAACTCTAAGAAGACTGTAGAACTTCTCTTCGCAAATATAGTTTTATGCTTTAGCACATGAACATACTAATTATAGTCCATTCATTTCATATTTTAATCAAATTAATATTCAAATTGGTTTTTCTACAGCATTGTTACATGAGTGCAACTCTATTCTTAATATCGCGTAAATTAAGGTCCATTGGCTATATTTAGCTCCGTTCATAGAATTTTTTATTTATGAATTCACGCATTCGCTTTACTTAGAACAAGTAAATGGAAAGATCCCATGTCGCAGCATGGTGTGAATGGGAAATAATATATCCAAAATCCGCACTATTTTCATTCACAAAATACCATAGCATATTTTTTTTACTTTAAAAAGATTTTAATAATGTCCGGAAATTTCCAGGACTTTTTCGACCGGCGGCATAGCATTTAATAACATACAATGGAATATATACACTGAGTGGGTATGAATGATAATGAGATGAGTTAACAATAAGGTAGATAAATACTTGATATGAAACAATATGCTCTAAGTCACTCTAGTCTAAGTAGCTAACTATTCAATACAAATAATATAATTACTTAAAGGGAATCTCTCCTGGATTTATACAATTTTTGATATAATATGTGTTTTGATTTACAGATAATGATAATATTATTCTTTTTTTTTTAATTTGCAAGAATAACTTTGTAATTGATGTTTTTCTGCCGTAATTTTTCTGCGCATCCAAAACGGTCAGATTTTCACGGAATTTCTATGTGACGTCACGAACAGATACACAAATCCTTTACCACTCCAAGTACCTACTGAATAACGGAAAGCCAAACAGTCAAGTTTACATTCTAGTAAAAGAAATATATCTTCGTCTATGCAGTTAAATCTAAATATTGTAAGCAAAGAAAAAAAAATGCATGTTGAAAGTAGATTTACATGCTTGACTAACCACGGCAGTGTATATTTTCTCGCCTGACCACTTAACACACAACAAACATTATCGCTTGGTTGTCTTGTCATGACCGACTACACGTAGTCTAGACTAGCCTTACACTGACCAGTTTGTTCGAATCAGTCAGACACACGATATATTTACTTCTTGGGATAGGGAGAGGTTTAGATGAAAATGTTTGTTTTTTCTCGAGTTGGTTACCCTGCTTTTACATCTCTCTCTATATATATAAAACTATAGCATAGCTCTGGGCTATACCGTCACTAAACCTAAGAGCCTGACAGCTACTGTAAGAAAGAAGCGATACGATTGGTTAAATCTAGTTTCCCTTTCAGTATTGTTGATGGAAGTGACGTATGCCTAAGATGAAAACAGAATCCCAAAGAACCCCGTGTTTTAGGAGGCGTGGCGAATTTACTGTCTAATTTATTAAATATAAATGTTTCTAAGCATTTAAATAAAAAAATGATATAATGTTTACTATTACAACTTTTTACGCAGAATTTAAATATGTCAATAACTCAAATTTGAAAAACTATGAGAGTTTCCCTTTAACTTTCAAAACTCAATAATTATGTTCATATAGTTGTTCAACCAACAACTAAAAATACCTGTAGAGCAATCTTCATCAACAGTCAATAGTAAAGTTCACAATATTATCAACAGCTTGGAAAACTTCATAGCACAACAACAGGTCTGAATACCCGCACTCTGGAATCAGTAACGTCAGACTTGTAAAACCACATCAGACAGAGCAAGCCAAATGAAAGTTCAGTTCAACAGTCCAAGGCTTAGAACCACTCCGAAGCCTGAAACTCAGGAAAATTAGGTTTACTTTTGAAGACATGACCCCTTAGAAACACAAAATACTTACAGATTTGTTACACATTAACCTTTCATTAACGTTGGAATATAAAATATTTTTTAAAATTTGGAATGAAAGAAGGTAAAATAACAATAAATATCTACTGGTTGACATCTTATTGACCCATCTCAGACATTTTTCTTACAAATTATACTATGTAGATTTAATAAAAATCATTTTTCTATAACGACTCATGTGTTGCTAAGGACCATTTTGGCACATTCTAGCAGACTACGCACACAGTCGAAATCGCTATTTTATGCGTCTTGTTCGGTTTAAAATGGGGAGCATGTCAGCGCTTGTTTTTAAATAAAATTTACACACTTTTAAAGAAAAATAGACGAGCTTTTCAATGGTGACATTAACTAAACGATTACGTGTCTTTATCATATAGAAATTCCATTTTGTTTTTTATTTTGAAAATTTCTTCATATAAAAACAATGTTAATTAGTTATTGGTACCATTGTAAAGCTCGTTCATTTTTCTATAAAATACATATGTTCAAATAAAATATTCATTTGTTGACGTACTCCCCCTTTTACGAAATAACAAACAAGGTATAAAACGATCACAGCCGCTAGCATGATTATTCGGTACGGTAATGTTACGCGTAAAGGATTATGACCCTTATTTTTTGACCTATAGGAAAAACGTTATATATATTTAACGGGCTTATTAAAGCCCTTATTAAATGGCTTAAAATAACCTTTCTAACGGTACCATTTTTACTGTAATCGGATATTTATACTTTAAGATGTGGTAGGGTGAAAAACGCCTAAAACTAGAAAAATGTTACGCAATTTTTAAAAAGTGAGATAATTTTTGCTTCGGTTTTGGGTCTCTCTCTCTATATATATATGCTGTACGCATGTTTATGCATAGGGTTAGGGTTTACTGGGCGTTAGGGTTTGGGTTGAGAAAAAAATCGCCCCCCCCCCAACCTCAAATTCTGGATCCGCTAGTGGTAAGATATGAATCACTATTTAAAGACATAGTGGACGGAGCGAGAAGATGGCTAGATAGCATGAAGGAATAGACCGGACTCTCTCTTGATACCCTGCTGCTTAAAGGGAAACAAGAGGGATTTATTCAGTTACGCTAACTGCCACAGCACCCCCTATGAAGAAATTGAAGAGAGGGATGGTGATGAAATGATTGAAAAATAGTTTCTAGATGGGAGGGAAGTTTAAAATAAATAGTGCGTATGTGCATGAGAGTAGGCCTACGTTATCATGTGTGTATGTGTGTGTATGTGTATTAGTGTGTTCGTGAGCTTATTTTTTGATGACATTTCACATGTGTTCTCTCTCTCTCTCTCTACCTGTCAAAAGAAGACAGCCTTAATACTGACCTGCAACGTCACAATCAGTGGTCAGTAGATCAATAGCTTGTTGCCATGCCATGAATAGCTGTGACGTGGAATTAAACTATTGGTTTAGACTGCCCACAGGTTGTGACGTCGCAGATCACTGTTCAGGCCTTCTATAACGATTAGTCTCGAGCCAACACTTTCACAGAATCATCGAATTTCTCTTTTATCTCTTACTCTCCCGCTCTCTCTCTCTCTCTTTTTTTACCTCTCACTTTCTCTCTCGCTGCTACTCTCTACCGTTCTCTTTGTTCTACCTCTCTCTGTCTCTGTCAGTCCTATATCTTTCTCTCTCCCTCTCATTCTCCGCCTTTCTCCTATTTCTACACGTGCCGTGAAAAAAAAAAAGCAATAAAACCACCTTTTTTGTTTTCTATCACTATTTGTAATCATTTTTTTAAACACAGAAATCCTACTTATCTTATATAATATAGACGTTAATTCAAAAAAAAAAAAAAGAAGGTGATTACGTCCTACGCATCATGTATTTAGTCATGCATATTAACCAATGAACTAAATTCTGCCAAATCACTGGTTTTCCTGGCTAGCTCAGGCAACCCATTCCATGCTCTAAAAGCACACGTGAAAAAGGAGCACTTGTACAAAATTGTCCTAGCATATGGGACGAAGAATTTGCCTTTATCTTTGTGTCTTTCTGAGTATTTTATTGATTTTTTTTTTTTGCATTTGAATATTTTGGTTCAGTCTTTTATGTACAATTGATTCTTTACTTGTAAGTCTTCTATCCTTAAGGCTTTCTAAATTTAGTGACTTTTCTAGAGGTCTTACTTGAATCTCACTGCTCTATTTAGTGTCTATTTCAGTTTCTTAATGTTTTTCTTATGTTGAGGGGGTTCCAAACAGAGGATACATAATTCTGTTATTGGCCTAACTAAGGTTAAATAACATTCTAGTTTAGTGTTAATGTCTTTGTCTGGTAAGAATGTTTGTTGAAAGTTTAATGCAGCGTCTTGTAGTTGTGTTACGTTGCATTTATTCCAATTGATCCTCCACGCTCCTCAAACATTAAAGCAATATCACATTTTAGTAAGTGAAGTTCCGGCAGATTATGTTTAAAGGCTCTTCCACTTGCTATAAGCTTCTATATAAATACATATACTAAACGTAAACTAATGTCATATTTGTAGATGTCATCTTATTTTCTTTATTTTCAATTTAGATATATAGGCATATTTGAACAAAATGTTTAGGCGCCCTAAAATGGTGAGGGTCTGGGTAGCTACACTGTCTTGTACTGTCGTAAATCCGGCCCTACGCAGATTAAAGCTCCATATCCTTCCATGGTTTCCAGCAGCATAACGTGCAGCATCTCCTATCCTCAGGAAAGCATGGACAAAAAATTCGTCTAGTATTGCGTCGCAGAGGATCAAACATATTGCTGACGGTTGTTGTCTCGACTTGGCTGTCAGTCTGCAAACTTCCTGTAGATAAAAACAAGCTAAATATAAAAATAATTTAGAAAAACAATCAATAATCTAAATGGGGGAGAACTCCTTTCTTAAAACTATATCTAACAATATTTTTTTCTTTATTTGACATTAAACAAAATAATTAATCACCAATAGTAAATTGACTGATTGAGTATCTATCTACATATATAATTCTCAAAGTAAAAGGTAAAACAAGCAACAAGAAAATGGGAAGATCCCATGGCGCAGCACGGTGTGAATGGAAAATGGTGCATCCCTATCCGCACTATTTTGTGAATGAAAGTAGTGTTTATATAATTCTCTTCTTCTTAATTTTTGTCATAATATTAAAAGTATTTCCAGATTATTGTGTCGTAAGACTATTGAAACTAGAACAACAATACACAGATAGAGTATACTCTCAGGTTTCACTTTAGAAGTACTTTAATTAATATCACAAATTACGCACATTCGTTCATTAGACATGATTACGAAAGGTAACTCATCTCTCTGTTCCTAGATCTAGATCTAGATCTAACACTCAAATTCAACTATAAGATTATAGAACTTTTCTTCGCAAAGATAGTTTTATGCTTTAGCACATAAACATACTAATTATAGTCAGTCCTGGATTAACCATTAGGCAAACAAGGAACGTGTCTAGGGCACCAAGCGTTTGGGGGGCACCACAAGTCCGAAAGAAAAATGTGTATATTGTCCCTGTAGATGAAGCGTGTTCAGTACTGTTAAGTGGTGCACAAAAAAAACCTGGTCGAGCGGTTTGCACGCTGGACTGTCGTTTGGATTTATCGATGGTCCCGGGTTCAAACTCTGCCCGCTCCCATCCCCCGTCGTCCTGCGGGAGGTTTGGACAGTAAGTAACTATCTTCGACTCTGAAGGAACATCCGAAACATGTAAAACATTTTACAAACATTTTACAAATTTAGCTAAACAAAAAAGCGCTTACTGTTTCAGTTGTAGAAGCTAAGAGCAGGAAATTAACAAGTTATTTAGTTTTAGTTAAGCAACAGGTGGAACAGGATTTTACTGACAATATCAACCCTCTTGATAAGTCTACTATAGGCTATTCTGCAAAGCCAGACTATGCATTAGTGCTTGAAAATGAAATTTGTGGTGACCCACTTCAGCCTGCTGAAAATGATGATAAAGAAGGAGATGGAGAATATAAAATAAATCAAGCGGTAGATCCAGGACTGTGGATTGACTTCTCGGCTGATGATGTGGCTTACTGGGTTGACTGTGGGCCCACTAACTGTCAGCATCATAATGGTCCCTTTGATACATCTTGCCGTATTTATGCTGGAGGGAATTAAAACAAGATATTGTTTTCAAAAACTCTTCTATGGCACAAAAGCAAATGGTGAGCAGTACAGGAGAGAATGGCTATTGTATTCACGATCCACAGGATCTGTGTACTGTTTTGTTTGTAAACTTTTTGCATTTAAAGGTTCCACAAGTTTGGCTGATAAAAATGGGTTCAGTGATTGGAAAAATAACATTCAAGTTGATAATCATGAACAAAGCGCTACTCATTAAGACTGCATGTTAATATACCTAACTCGTCAACAAGGCTCGGGTCTACTACAAAAGCTAGAAGAGCAAATTAACGAGGAGTACAGTTACTGGGAACATATTTTGAGGCGAGCAGTAGCGGTTATTTGTACAATAGCTGAGCGTGGTCTGGCTTTTAGAGGGACAAATGAAAAATTTGGATCTTTACAAAATGGAAATTATCTAGGGTATCTGGAGTCATTTTGATCCATTTTTAGCATCACACATTGCGAAATATGAAAATTCTGGAAAAGGAAATCCTTCTTATTTATCCAAACTATATGTGAAGAACTGATTGAAATTATGTCCCAAAAAGTTCATGAAGGAATTTTAGAGGAAGCAAAGACTTCCGGTTATTTCAGCTTGTCAGTAGACTCAACACCAGATGTTTCACATATAGATCAGTTAAGAGTTGTTCTTCGATATGTGTTAGATGGAGAGCCCATTGAGCGCTTTTTGACTTTCTTGGAGCTGCAAACTCACACAGGTGAAAGTATGGCTAAGCAAGTGTTGCAGTACTTACGTGAAGTTTGCAATATTGATTTTCGAAATGCAGAGGTCAGTCATACGACAATGCTGATAATATGTTTGGGTGCTACAAGGGCATGCAGAAAAGAATTCTAGAGGGAAATGAGTTTGCTATATACATACCCTGTGCTGCCCATTCACTAAATCTGGTAGGCAGAAGTGCCGTTGACTCTTGTTTAGAGGCAGAAAACTTCTTCCATACAGTGCAACTGATCTATACTTTTTTTCTCAGCTTCAACCAACAGATGGAAGATTCTGAAAGGATGCCTTTTTAATAAAATGCCTGTAAAGCCCCTTTCCGATACCAGATGGGAGGCACATGCTGTTGCAACTGAAGCTATTGTAAAGTCTCATCCTCAGGTTTAAGAAGCGTTAGAATGTTTACAAGAAGACCAGTCACAGACACCAGATGAGAAGCAGAAAACATTGCAAAGAAGATGCAAGAATTAGAATTTGCTTTCATGCTTGTCTTTCGGGAAGAAGTGTTCCACCATTTTCATAGGGTCAGTCAAGCTCTACAAAATGAGCATGTAAATTTGAAAACGTGTGCTGATTTGTATTCCTTACTAGCAGATCACTTGCGTGAATCTAGGAATGAATTTAAAAGATTTGAAGAAGCTGCAAAAGAACTAACACCAGGTGTGGAATATAAGGCAACTTTGACCCGTAATCGTAAACGAAAGACAGTGGTCATTGATGGTAATGCCCCTGAGGTCTCACTGAATTTCGCATATCTACTTTCTACGCGATTGTTGACAAACTTGAGACAGAGATGAGTAGACGAGCGCAGGTATATAATGATATAGTAGTTCGATTTTCTTGTTTGGTAATTGTACCACAAACATTGCAGTGTTGTGAAGCACTAATTAATGCTTATCCTGAAGATCTGAACAATAATTTATATACTGAACTACAACCAGGGCCGGTCCTAGCGATTGCGGGGCCCTATGCGAAACGGATTGCGCGGGGCCTATCATTTGTAGGGATAAGGATAATACATGAAAATTAAGGTTTTGTATTAAAAAGAAATCACGATCAAACTTTATGAGCCTTGCGTGTAGCGAGCTCATACAGTAGATCATTAAAATTTGTTTCCTACATAGATCACGCTCAATGGCAGGAATCGCTAAAGTGTTCAATCTCTCTTCGTGTATTGTTGACGTAAGTAATTCTTGATTAGTTTAAGGCGCGAGATGCTTCTTTCCCCAGATGCCACAGTTACGGGTATTGTTTAAAAAATTCTGAGTGCAACAAATTAAATTGGGAAAACTGTGTACCTTTCATTACTGGCAGATAGCTAAAATTTCTATCAGGATTTGGGTGGTATTTTGAAGAATATGTCTTAGAGATTCCATTTCGTCTGCTAATTCTCGCCCACATATACCTGCCGACTGGTCTGCTGATGACTTTAATGCTTTCTCGAGGCTCCCGCCAAACTTTCGGATGTCATCAAGCTGAAGGCTCTTGAAGCTGTCAAGAAACCCAAATAGATTGTGGCTTGATTTCAGCTTTTCAGATCTCGGCTGCAATGATTTAATTGCAGTGCTCACAATACTGGTGAAGCAATTTATCCTGTAGCCATCTTCAGCTTCTCCAGGTGCATAGTTTTCTTCAGATTTAACATACTGCCTTTTCCTTTGACGTTAGGCTGGATAGTTTTCAACAACATCCATGTTTCCAGAAAACTTCTTGAATCTGAACAAACCCATCCATCAACTCTCAGTTTCGTTAGCCAAGTCATCAAGTTGTTGTACGAGTCCAGGTTTGGTTTGCAATGCACTTTAGAGAAATGTCTACCGATTTTTTTCGAAAATTCTCCAAAGTAATCTCAGGTGGACCTTTTTGAAATAGTAAATACAAGATCTTTCCATTTTTTCTACACACATGGCAGGCTCATTCAGATTTCTCAATGAATAGATCACATTTAGCTCATTAACTAAAACTACATTTTGATCAGTTGTTACATTATTGTCTTCTTTTCTCACAACATGCTGATCAGTTGTTAAATTATTGTCTTCTCTTACGACATTCAGCACTGCAGTTTTCATATTCTTCATAAAATCTGTTTCAGCTGTCTCACTACAAGGGATTATGTTTCAGCTGTCTCACTACAAGGGATTATGTTCTCATTTTCAGGTTTTCAAATCTCTAGACGTATATAACATGTTCATTCTAATTCTAGATGTAGGTCAAATAAATTCAATAAAATATCGCTTTTCGTTGTTTTATGAGATCCAGATAGATTTTGATCTACTTGTATATACCAGTGACCATTAGTGTAATTAAACTATTGGAACTTTCGGTTTCGGTTTAAATTCGCGCTATTATTATATTTGTATTTAAATTTGAAAGTTGACAAGGCTTTTTTTTTCGCGTAAGATTGGTGTTTTCCATATAACAAGTTTGTCTAGTTTTCAGGAGATTTTAATAATAATTTCCACGACTTTTTCGTATATTTTGCATCATTATGCAATTACACATATACTTAGCGCGGGGCCTATGAAAGCGCGGGGCCCACTGCGGCCGCATAGGCTGCAGTGGCTTAAGACCGGCCCTGACTACAACAGTTCCACTCATACATTCGCCACAAGCTTCGTAAATCAAAATCTGAGAACAACACGTTCAGTCATTCAGAACTATACAAAGTAATAGTTAGAGACAATATCGAGTGTGCTTTTCCAAATGTAGAAATCGGATTGCGCATATTTTTAACATTAATGGTCACGAACTGTTCAACTGAGCGTTTTTTTTCTCAGTTGAAACATACAAAAAAAAAACAAGTAGATCAACAATGAAACAAGAGAGGCTTGATTCCTTGTCTCTGCTGATAATAGAGGCGGACTTGTTGCGCAAAATTAAATTTGATGATGTACTCAAAAACTTTGCCAAACGTATATCTAGAAAAAAGAACTTTAGAATGTAAATGTGTGCTCTCTCTGACTTTCTCAGTTATTATCACCACGTTGAAAAAAAAATTGTTTGGATGCTGTTGAAATAAAGGATTTTGTGTGATTTATTTTATTTTCTATGTTTAAAATGTATTTCGTAATAAAATTTTATTTTTAATAAAAAGAAAAGAACGCATACAAAAAAAAAGAAAATTTAAATTTAAAAACAAGAAAATAAAAATACAAAAAAAAACAAGATTACAAAGAGAGTTTGTGTGATACACAAAGTCAGAGGCGGCCCCCGAAGGAGTCGGATCCCTATCAGATCCGCTTTTATCTCTCAACGGGGGCAGCCTCTGAGTTTGTGTATCAAACAAACTCTCTTTGTCGCTGCTAAAAGTTCATTAAAAAAAATTATATCAAAGAAAAACGACAGAAATATACATCTTCCGTGCTTTGATCTCTCAACGGGGGCCGCCTCTGAGCTTGTGTATCACACAAACTCTCTTTGTCGCTGCTAAAAGTTCATTTAAAAAAAAGTATATCAAAGATAAACGACAGAAATATACATCTTTCGTGCTTTGATCTCTCAACGGGGGCCGCCTCTGAGTTTGTGTATCACACAAACTCTCTTTGTCGCTGCTAAAAGTTCATTTTAAACAAAATTATATCAAAGATAAACGACAGAAATATACATCTTCCGTGCTTTGATCTCTCAACAGGGGCCGCCTCTGCAAACTCTCTTTGTCGCTGCTAAAAGTTGTAAGTTTTGAACAAATTAAAACGTGAAATATGTTGCTATATATTAGATTTTTAATTGTCTTAAATTAGGTTTCATTTATATTGCATACTAATTAGGTTTTTTCTCTTTAAATACTGCTTGCATAAAATATTTTTAAAAATTAGATTTTGAGCTTTTAGAAAAAAAAAAGTAGCCGTTGCATCAGAACTTTGAATGATCTATATTATCGTGATGTCAGATTTTCATTATCTCTTCTACTTTCTGAGCACTAAACGGGACGGACGGACAGACAGACAGACAGACGGACAGACAGACAGACAGACAGACAGACAGACAGACAGACGGACAGACAGGCCACACAAAACTAATAGCGTCTTTTCCCCTTTCGGGGGCCGCTAAAAAAAGAGAAAAGAATGAATTTAAAAAAGGAAAATACGCCTAAAATCCTATAATACAGAAATACCTTATCGTAGGCTCTATATGAGTGACGGTAGTACAAACATATGTGTTAATAATCGTTCATCTTTATTAGTTTTTTTTTTGCATAATATTGAACATACCAGCTGTCAGTGGAGGATCGGGGGTCCGGGCAGGTTTGTGCCTAGGGCACCAAATTGGCTTAATCCGGCCCTGATTATAGTCCATTCATTTCATACTTTCATCAAATTATCATTGTTTTTCTAAAACATTCTCTATTCTTAATATCGCGTAAAATAAGGTCAATTAGCTATTTTTAGCTCCATTCATAGAATTTTTTATTCATTAATTCACGCATTCGCTTTACTTATAACAAGTAAATGGGAAGATCCCATGGCGCAGCATGGTGTGAATGGAAAATGATGTATCCAAATCCGCACTATTTTCATTCACAAAATAGCATAGCATATTTTTTTTTTACTTTACTTTTAATTTACAAAAGATTTTAATAATTTCCGGAGATTTCCAGTCCTTTTTCGTAGGCCTATATTTAATAGCATTTCAGGAGATTTCCAGGGGCTCCTGGTAAATCAAGAGTCCGCCGGAAATCTGTTATATGATATAAAATGGTTTAATTTAAAAATGTATACACCTAAAAAAAAACAACACGGGTCCAAAGAAAGTGCGGGACCCACTGCGGTCGCATATATTGCAGTGCCTAAGGCCTGTCCTGCAAAATAGCGGCGTATGCTATGCCGCCGGTCGACTAGTATTTATAATTCTCAAAGTCGACAAAGTTCAAAAATTCAGCGGAGCAACAAGTAAATAGGGAAGATCCCATGGCGCAGCATGGTGTGAATGGAAAATGGTGTATCCAAATCCGCACTATTTTCATTCACAAAATAGCATAGGATACGTCGCTATTTTTTGAATGAAAGTGGTGTATAATAGGACCCAGGAATTTAATGTTTTTAAGGCCCCTGCCATTTGACATTCAACATCATGACAATATAATGTACTTAGTATTAGTAATAAATAAAAGTTTGACAAATTAAAATAACTAAATATAACCATTAAGACTGCGTAATAACCGTTGATAATTAGCGAGACAATGTAGAAGCGACAAATTTCAATTCATATGGCCTCACGCCATGTTCTCTGTGCAGCATCAATAACAATCTAGATCAATGAATGTCTAGTATTTTGGACTCCACATGAATAACAAAATTAAATGGTAGTGACGTCATATTTAATATTAATTGTAAGAAAAAACAATAATTGGGGGCTCGAGGGCATTTTTCAATTTTGAACATCTCCCCTACCCTAGCTACGCCACTGGCGAATTCACTTAATTTAGAAACCCTTCGGGACATGAGACTTGCCGAGTAATAATAACATCTAAAACAATGAACTATCATTTACAAATACAATATCGTAACCTAATATACTACTCAGAAAGACAAAAGATAAAGGGTCATTTCTTATTCCAAATATTAGAATACATTACTAGAGCAATGAAGGATGGCTTGAATCAGCCCAACCCTGCATGACTAGATTGACTCATATATACGCTTAGGACGTAATTATCTTCTCATTGAAAGAACATCTGTAATGTATAAAAAGTGTAAAGTTCCCCTTTCAAATAGTGTATGGCCCACTGTTAACGAGGGTTTCGTGTGGTCAGCACAAGCGTTTTTCCCCATCATTTGTACCCAGGTACCTATATTTAAATCTGGGCGGACTGAGAGGCACCATAAAGATACCCTAATTAAATTCCCTAAGAATTCAAACCCGTACTTCTTGGCTCGTAAGCCAAGCGCCTTTCCATTCAGTTACTGCGTCCCCTTAATAGTCTTAGACTTAGATCTTCCCGCGTCGTCCGGCGGATTAGGCTGCAAGCTTTCTCCACAAAGATCGGTTTGCCGTTTTTATAGCAATTGAGTATTTACAGAGTGGAGTCTAAAATCTCCTCCTGGAACCTGCAGATATCAGAGTTTCCTTAACAGTACCTTAGTACAAAGATATTTAGTGAATCCACTTACTTAGAATCTCTCTTGACAGAATTAAAATTCTAAGTATTACATCGTATATAGAAGGGAGCACCAGTGAATTGATTTGGTCATCACCTTTAGATTCTAAATCAAATATCAGAGTAAATGAAACATTTGAATTGGTTTAAAATGTTTTCAAACTATGAGATAAGATAAAGAGGAAGATTATGGATCGAGAGATGTAGAGTGAGGCGGATTGAACAGTACAGCAATGGTAAAATGAGTGAGGCGGATTGAAACAGTACAGTAATGGTAAAATGAGTGAGGCGGATTGAAACAGTACAGCAATGGTAAAATGAGTGAGGCGGATTGAAACAGTACAGCAATGGTAAAATGAGGTTGAAGAATAGACTGAGAAAAAAAAAGCGAGATGAATATAACAAAAGAGAGGAATAAAGAGATATTAAGAGAAAGAAAGAAAATGAGAAATATAAGAGCCAATGAGTGAAGAAAAAAAAAGACATGAAGGAAGAGACAGAAAGAGATAAAAGAGAAATAAACAAAAGAAAAAACGTAAAAAAATACTTTTAAAAAATTATAACAAGTCTACTTGTATCAGTTAGTTTGGATCAGAAATTTAATTAAGTATGTAATAGATCTAGAATCTAGACCAAC
>JADKLZ010005465.1:6068773-6100350 GCA_021533235.1 Biomphalaria straminea | reverse complement strand
CTATCGGATAAAAGGTATAGTTTATAAGCCTCGTATGACTGGTGGAAGTTATAAACATCTTGTGGCCGATGGAAATTATATATAACGTGTGAATGATGGAAGTGTTTTAAACATTGAGTGACTGATGAGGATGTTATAAACATCGAGTGACTAATAGATGTGTTATAATCATCGAGTGACTGATGGGTGTGTTATAATCATCAAGTGACTGATGAAAGTGTTATAAACATCGAATGGACTGATGGATGTGTTATAATCATCGAGTGACTGATGGAAGTTTCATAAACATCGAGTGACTGATGGAAGTTTTATAAACATCGAGTGACTGATGGAAGTTTTATAAACATCGAGTGATTGATAATTTCACTAGTGAAACTTCTAAACTTACCATCGAAAGCGCAACCGTAACTGAATCCATTAATGTCGTTCCCATTGCAGCAATCATCGATGGCCTGGTAGGTGTCTCCAGCTGGCGGTGGCGGTGGTGGTGCATTCGTTGTGGTGCTGGTGCTGGCAGTGTTAGTCACAGTTGTAGTAGTGGAAAGCTCGCAGGACTGCAGAGATGACCTGTGGGCGCTTGGGCATTTGCAGACCGTGCCTTGAACAGAGTATGCAAAACTTTTAGTTTATGTTATCACATCGTTCTATCTATCCATCTATCTATCTATCTATCTATCTATCTATCTATCTATCTATCTATCTATCTATCTAATCTAAACCGACCACCTGCGGACAATGGTTTTGCTTGCCCTGGATGTGGCAAAATATGTAGATCACAGCTGGGACTGCACAGCCACGGGAAACACTGTATTCCTCACTAATCTTCGGACTCGAAGACAAGCCTATTATCTAATCTAATCTAATACCATTTATTTTATATGTAAGTTATAACAGACGTTATAACAAAAAAAAAAGATAATTAGTATTATGCATTTCACGTGTCAGTCTAGTCATGCAAGTCGTTGGTATTTCTACCTGATTCAGGCAACTTATTTCATTTTCTAATGACGATTGGGAATAAGAAGCAGCAACTATTTGTCTATCTATCTATTCCGCTATTAGTCTTCATAGATGGTTCTGGTGCGGTTACAGGGAGAATGTGGTAATGAGTGTGGTGGTGTTTATTGCTATAGTTGCCCCGATGTCTTTGTTATCAGTGACTGGGGAAACATTTGATCAAAGCATCAATCCCAGCCTACCTTCATAGGCGCATCCATAAATGAAGCCATCCATGTTGCTTCCGCTACAGCAGTCGTCCAGTGCTGGATATGTCCCTTCGCTGGACTGGACCTGGGCTGCTAGCGTCGTTGTCGTTGTGGGCGTTGTGGTTTCTTGTGCTACGACAGTGACCTCACATGTGGGCAAGCTGCTCCGGAACTCGGACGGACACAAACAGACCGAGTCTGAATTTTAAAAAAAATAGATTTTTTTTCTTATAAATGCTCGAAAGCCTTTGAAAGTTATTGTTGTTTAATTTTTTTGGAGAAGAGAAACCCAATTGCCAGAATCATGAACATGTTGAATTCTACATTAGTTTTTTCTCAATGGTATCGCCTGGAATGTACATAAAGGATTGGAATAAGTTTAAATTCTCAAATTCGGAAAGGACACATTGAAGACGAACAGTGCAAGAGTTTTGTAAAAGATTTAATTAATGTTTTGCCATTAAAATCATTAAATAATTGAGTAATAATTAGTACCACGCTTCTGGCTTTGATTCTTAGCTAATGAATGCATAATTAGTCATTGTTATTAATTATTAATTATAAATTGACATCGACAAAAAAAAAACAATTATTTAAGAACGGAGATCTTCCTCTTTTGGATAATCTTTGTTTTCTATTTTTAAAGGATTTTTTTTTTGCTCTCTGTATTAGAGTAGATGGTGTTTCTATGGCAGAACCGTTTTTACATCACCCAACTAATGTCTAGCACTTATTTATCCCTTCACCGAGATTCGAACCCGACAACCCTCGGTTTGGAAGCCAAGCAATTTAGCACTCAGCCATTACGGCTCCCTACTATATACTTACTGCTTCATAACTAATGTACTACTTCTTTAGTACTCTAATGCTACGTCTATATTATTCATATTCTGCTACATTACGACTGTACAGCTTTATTCGGAATACACGGCTACATTACGATCGTATGGCTAGAGTCACGTGATAAAAGGTGTCGATAGTTGTCAATAACAACAAATTTTGATTTCCAAATCCTTAGTAGAGTTAAAAAAAAATATTTAATCACAAATGAGCTAAAAAAAATAAATTGAAACTTCCAAAGAACAAATCCAAATAATTCTATTTTAAGTTTTTATCCGCGCAAAACTGGAATTCGTTTTTTTTTTTCTTTAGTTTATTTCAAGCATATGCAGAGCTAGAGAAGAGAATCCTAGCAATGGAATTGAGATGCTGTACAAGGATCCTAAGTTTCATCAAACCAAGAGATTAGAGACAGGGTTACTGCAGAGATTGGACTCCATGATGACCTGCTAACTATAGTAAACAAAAAAAACGCTAGCTAAAAATCTATGGTCATATTAGTAGATTAGAAGGTCTTCGGGGCTCGCAAAGACCTTCCTTCAGGGAACAGTACCAGGAAAAAAAACAAGAGACAGACAGAGAAAGCTATGGGAAAATAACATACAATAATGGACGGGCCTGCCATTGAAAGAGGTTCTAAGTAAGGGCAAAGACAGAGACGAATGGAGAAAGACGGTCGAAGAAAATCTTGCGTAGCGCCCCAACATTCGGAAAGGTAAAAGGTAGGTTTACTTCATTTCAACACTATCACAGTGGATTTATTATTCAAACTGATTCAAATTGTGTTTAGTACTTAAATCTTTGAACATAAAACAAACGTCACATTACATAATAAATGTAGAATGAAACTGAGAATGTATCATTTACAGAATCAAATTATAATTGCACAATGTATACGAATATTACAATTTTATTGCTAAATAGCAATAGAGTTTGTTGTACTAGTCCGTTTCGTTTCTTTTTTAAAAACTATTGGGCCGGAAGTCGCTTTTTTTTCTCTTATATATCTTCGCATTTTTCAGTTCTCTTTTTAAATTAAACTGACATTATTTTGCTATAATTTTAAGTGTGCCTGATAGAGAAAAACATTCTGCACAAAAATACTATACTGTCACATTGTGGTAGTACTGCTATGATTGTATTACTTCATTACAATTGTATGCTACCAACTGATTTTTACTGCTACACATTGACTATATTACAAGATTAAGATTGTACTGCTACACAATGAACGCATTACTACATTACGACAGTACAGTTACATTACGACTGTACTACTAAATCGCTTACCCTGAAAGGCGCAGCTGTATATCATGCCATTTATGTCAGTTCCGTCACAACAACTCGGTGACGCCTGGTAAGTTCCGGATTGCCTCCTTGACCTTTGACCTCCACCTTCATTCTCGTTTCCGTGTTCCGCTTTCTTCCGGACCCAGCTTCCAGGACCGGCCACGATCCCTTTGAACAGATTGCCCAGGTACGACTCATCGCTAGAATTGGACCGGTGTGCCTCTTTCGAAGGAAGGTCCGTGGTAAGCGAGTTAAACTTGACTTTCAGCTTGTGAATTTGGCAAGACAGATATGAGTACATGGACGGACATTGGCATACCTGTGTGTCTGTGGGAAGATAATCAAGTCATTCTTAGTTCAGACATTTTATTAAGATCTAAATTTTTTTTTGACATGCTTGAGTTCTTCGTGACAAGAAAGTGATGGAGAAAGAAAATAGAGAAAAAAGAGAATGAGATAGAGATAGAGAGAGAGCAAGGAATAGAGGAAATGGGAGAGTTTAGAAATAGATCAAAAAGTTATGAAGAGAGAGAAAAAACGGGAGATATAGAAAGTTAGATTACAAGATGGAACGCTTTAGAGAGAAAGTCGGACAATGAGGAAGAACTAGAGAAATTGGTATAACAAGAGAGAAAGAGAATGTTGAATAACGAGAGAGAAAGAGAAAAATAGAGAAAGTGATATGGACAATTAGTGGGATGATTGAATAGTTATAGAGTACGAGAGTACCTAACTTAGCATTCCATGTTTTATCCCATTATTCAAGAAGCAACGTTTCAATTCTACTAGCCCCGAATCTAATGGGATAATAAGTATGGCTCCTCTTATATGCCCTATTACAATGACACTCATTTTCACGCTTTTGCTAAAAAAAAGGTGAATAAATTTGAGATTTTATTGGAAAAAAACAGTTGTGTTTTTTAGTGGATTGTGGGGGAGTAGGTATTATTATCAAAACAAAATGTCAAAATTTTACAACATCTTAGATTTGAGACAAACTTTTATATCCAAAGGACATGGCATTAATGAACGGATTGTAATAATATAAGAGCCAACTCTTTAATCTCGATCTGCAACTAACCACAGACATAATTGATATCTGCTTGTATAATTTTTTTTTTAAACATTTGGATTGGATATTGCATGTTCAATCTCTCTACTAATTCTTTTGCGATCTTAACAGAACGACAGAACACCCAAACTAATATTATTTTTTTCCTTTTTCTGGGGTGGTTAAAAATCGTAATGTAAAAAGTAATTAAATGCTTATTAATAACAAAACATGAAAATCCCTAATATATATATACAGACAGAGAGACAGCATTTCAATATATCTGAATAATGTTGTTTATCTATTTTATAGTCTATTAATGTATCTTTGTAATATATGTAATATATATTAAGATCCTAAACCTATAAAATGTTTTACACCTAAACAGTAGTCAATGGTCCATGACTGTGCTGGCTATAGTAATACCTTATCTATACTTAAACAACTTGTCTTCACCTGTAAAGTTACACCCTGGTATGACGCCACAGCAGCTGTCTGCAGATGTCTCTCCTTGCACTGAGACCAGTAACACTGTGGTCAGTAGACTCAGCGTCAGGAGTGAGGCCGCCATGCAAAATAGTGCTCACTGTGACCTGAAACATACATTATTTTAGAGAGTTTCTAACTCTTTATCTCCGAAAGTACTTTCCATGTTCTGACAGAGTTGTTCATTTTTCAATTCTACCTTGTTATGATTAAACTTCAATAACATGTTCTAATCTAATGCATTATAGGAGAAAGCATGCTCTTTTTAAATAAAGTTACAAATTAATTTAATTTAATGGGTTCAAATCAGGGATGGCATCGTTAATTAGGAGTGAAAGAGTTACATCTCTTTTTTGGGTTATTACGGCCCTTTTGTTTTAGATGGACACCTACCCGCGATAGTGGTAAGTTTAATTTTACATATTTGGAGTGCCTCTCATAATAGAGTGGGTATGTTGATATGGATTTTATATATAAGTCATAATCATATCAAAAATGGTAATATACAATTTTCATAAAACTCTTTTTAAAAAATTGGACAGATTTAAGACATGTCATTACAGAAGGCGTGGTGGCTAAAATATGGAAGCGATTGACTTTCGAGCCGAGAGGTCTTGGGTTCAAATCCCGGTGAAGACTGGGATTTTGAATTTGGGGATTTTTAGGGCGCCCCTGAGTCCATCCAACTTCGATGTGTGTGACACAGTTGAGGAAAAGTAAAGGCGGTTGGTCGTTGTGCTAGCCATATGACACCCTCGTTAACCTAACCTTTTTATCTTATACAATACAGACGTAACTTCAAAAAGATGATTACGTCCTACGCGTCATGCATTCAGTCATGCATATTAACCATTGACTTAAATTCTGCCAAGTCACTGGTTTTCCTGGCTAGCTCAGGCAATCCATTCCATGCTCTAATAGCGCTAGGGTAGAAGGATCTTTTGTACAAATTTGTCCTAGCATATGGGACGAGGAATGCGCCTTTTTCTTTGTGTCTTTGTTTTGTTTAACCGTTGGTCACATACAAAGATGATCTTTACATCACCCGCCCTAAAGATCGCAAGGTCAAGGATACTTGACATGTCATGACAATGCAAACTATTTTCACATTCCTAATAGTCAGATCTTAATAAAAACAATTATAACCATTCTAACACAGTTTGACTAGACCGAGTTCTTGAAGACATCAGGAACAAATATTGTTTGAACTTTGAAGCGGAGCGTTAGGGTCAAGGTGTCTGCGACCTACTGACACACTTGACTCATGCCTATGACACAGGTCAACGTGCTGCTTGGCGGTCAACTGTGTCAACGGACAAGGGGCAGTAGCAGTACACGCATGATCACTGGTGATGGACCTCATTCATCAACCGTAAACACACATTTAGTCACGCGATCATATTGATAAATAACGAAAAAAAAAACCTGTCACGTGACAACCATCGTGTATTTAAAATTAGATCGTAAATTATATAGAAGAGATAGAGCACCACGTGGCTAAATGTTGTTTGTTTACGATTGGTGAATAAGGTCCATTGATCAGGTGATTGAAAAACCTTCGGAGACATACAGTGCATAAGGCAGTTTAGGACAGGAAGACGGTTAAGTCGGTGCAGTAAAACTGTTAGTCCTCGAAAATGCACAGGTACGAGTCCAGGAGTAGGGAGAAAAACACCCGGGTACGCCAATCTGCCTCAACGTGGCACTCTGGGGGATACGACCGAGGAAGTAATCAGGCCAAATGAGTAGCAACACAAGACTCCTATGAAAGTATCTAAAGGAATTTCCAATTGCACAGTGCGATGTAGTAAAAGAGATTTCGCGACCTTGTTGATAAACCAGGGCCAGTTTCTTAAGGAACCGTTACACGAATGGCGATTCGCGCCCGGTTAGCTTGGTTATATGGCTCCTTTTGTCTCGGAAGGCAATGGATGCGCCCAGATGAGTAACTGGCTTTGGTTTCGTCTTGAAACGGGGCTGAATCTGGTGTGGCAATCAAGCCAATTTTAGAGCGGCAGACTTTGCCACAGTTAGTAATGTTTATGCATGTTTCAGGGCTAGCTGACAGGGCAGCTTTCTTTTTTTTTTCTTGATTAAGATCGCTTCGTTTCTTTTAATCTCAGCAAAAATCGTCCTAGCACGACCAGTCATGCTAGGTTAGCTTGGCAAAACATAGGAAAATTGTGATTTTTTTTTCGGGGTGGGGATTCTTGACCATGTAATCTAATCTATCCTCCATGAGTGCCCGACACATTGGAAATAGCAGTGTTGTATATGGACTTCAAAAGAGAAAAATAAACTATGTCTTGATACAGTGAGAGGTATTCTTCTTACAAAATACAATTTGCAGTGTTTCCTTTGAATGCTAACCACATCATTCAAACCTGCGTGCTTTATCAAGAGGCCCGAACAAGTCCCTAAATCACTTCTTAAGAAAAACAAATAGAGATCTGCTTTAACTGACATAGAAGAGAGCACCTAATTGCAGGGGACTTCGGAACGAGACAGCTGGAGATCTCTTACAAAGGCCGCTGAATACACTTTTAAGATCAACAGAAAATCCACTGCAGAAGACAGACGTAGAACCTAAATCGACCACCGGTTATGTCTGTGCTTGATGTGCAGCTGGGGCCGTGTAGCCACTATAAAATATTGCTCTCCACATTAAACATCGGACTCGATGTTAAGCTTTATGGAGATCTGGAAACCGGATATAGATAAAGAAATAGAATTATTTAAATAAGTCCTTTAGCATGATAATGAGAATGCAAAGAAGTTATTGGCTAAAGCCGCTTCATGCTTTGAAATATATTTTAAAAATTTTTAAATCTTAATTTAAGATATCACTGTCCAATTAAGTAAGAATGTACTCACCTTAAATACGGAATATAATCGATTTTTAATCTGTAACTAGTATCATGAAGAACTACGCTGTTGCTAGTTTTAATATAATTATTCGTACACATTTTCACGGTTTTACAAAGTATTAAATAAGTTTAATTATTCAGTTTTGTAGCGAAAGGGGAGGGTATTTATTGAGAACGTCTAGTTTTACAGCCATAGACATAAATAAATATAGACTGGCCAATAAGAGAGTTTTATGAAACAAAAATTTGTGAATTGCAATTGTGTGTACTTTATTTTATGTCTATAAATTTTGTTTAATCTCTAAGACTGAAGATCATGTAAATTTTAAGTTTTACATAATTCGGAAATCCGAATTCAATAGATATACATGTTTTCAAGTTACATGAAGTTACTTCCTTTTTCCAGTCTATACTTGCACATTACTCACAGGCATCTATGTTTACAGCCCTAGGAGAAACAACTTTAAAGATAATTATGTAAATACTAAGAGGGTAGAGAACTGTGGGGGTGGTTTTAAATAAATTTTATGTAGAATTTGTTTCTAGTTTAGTGATACAAAATACTATCACAAACAGTATCACAAATGTTCATGACTATAATATCCATCGTACGAAACCACAAATCCACCGACACATTCAATGTGTTCATTACTGTTGATTTGGCTGTTTTGTCAAAACAAATTAATTAACAAATCCAATTAGTTATTTATATATGGACATGTTGTCTATGTTCATATTCAATTTGGTAAAAAAAAACAACGCTTACCGCTTAAAAAATAATACTTTTAGTTTGCGGTGTTTGAATGCACTTCTGTTTATAATTTATTCTGTTTTAACTTTTAAAATATGCAACGATAATAAAAAAAAATATATACTCCGCAGTAAGCTCGAATTTGATTGGTTCCTATCGAACCAACGTAGAACAGTTTCAGTTACGGGGGTGATGTTACAAAACACTTTGTTTGACTGGTCTCGGTGATGTCAGGTCCTCTCTATCCATGTTGTGGAAAGAAATGTTTAAATGGATCTTAGCAGGGGCGTCTCAAGACGTCAACAAGATCGGAAGAGGGGTGATTAAATTGTAGGCATAGGCTTTATAGCATGGGCGTCTGTGTATTAAATTATCTTTTAATTATTTTCGACTTAAGTTTAAATTACCTATGAACAGAAAAAAATACACGTTCCACCAAATAAAGATGCTTTCAAATCAAAATCTTTGGTTCAACACTCTATGCAGCGGCTCTTGCAGCAAAGAAATAAAAAAAAAGAATATTATCTTATCTTATATATTACTGACGTTATTTAAAGAAAAGATAATTACGTCCTACGTATTTCATAATTCAATCTAGTTGTGCATGTTAATCAATAACTTAAACTCTGCTAAGTTGTTGGTTTTCCTGGCTGATTCAGGCTACCCATACAATTCTCTAATGGCTTTATGGAAGAAGGAGCACTTGTACGAATTTGTTCTTAAAAAAAAAAGAAGAAATGTGCCTCTATCATTGTGCCTTTGAGTATTTCATTACGTTTCATTTGTTTTCCTGTTAGTAAATTTAGTGCTTTATGTACTACTAGTCGACCGGCGGCATAGCATACGCCGCTATTTTGCAGGGCAGGCCTTAGGCACTGCAACATATGCGACCGCAGTGGGTCTCGCACTTTCTTTCGACCCGTGCTAATTTTAAGGTCTGTAAATTATTAAATTTAACCATTTTATAACATAAAACAGATTTTCCTCGGCTTCTTGATTTACGAGGAGCCCCTGGAAATCTCCTGAAATGTTATTAAATATAGGCCTACGAAAAAGTCCTAGAAATCTCCGGAAATTATGAAAATCTTTTGTAAAGTAAAAGCATAGACATAAATGAGTATTATCCGAAATATATAGATAAAAATTGAAAATGCTATTTTGTGAATGAAAATAGTGCGAATTTGGATACACCATTTTCCATTCACACCATACTGCGCCATGGGATCTTCCCATTTACTTGTTGTAAGTAAAGCTGCGTGAATTCATGGATAAAAAATTCTATGAATGGAGCTAAATATAGCTAATTGACCTTAATTTACTCGATATTAAGAATAGAGTTGCACTCGTGTAACAATGCTTTAAGAAAACAAATTTGAATGTTAATTTGATTAAAATATGAAATGAATTGACTATAATTAGTATGTTCATGTGCTAAAGCATAAAACTATCTTCTCGAAGAGAAGTTCTATAATTTTAGAGTTGAATTCCAGTTTTATATCTAGATCTAGATCTAGGAATAGAGAGATCGCAATCATGTCTAATGAACTTGTGATATTAATTAAAGTACTTTTAAAGTCAAACCTGAGAGTAGACTCTATCTGTGTATTGTTGTTCTATTTTCAATAGTCTTACTACACAATAATCGGGAATTATTTACACCACTTTCATACACAAAATAGTGCGGATTTTGATACACCATTTTCCATTCACACAATGCTGCGCCATGGGATCTTCCTATTTACTTGTTGCTTGAACTTTTGAACTTGTCGACTTTGAGAATTATATATATAGATAGCTACTTTACTTTTTATTCTTTCTGTTAGAACTAAAGAAGCTCATAATCACTTGCAATTTATCGCATTTCTGTCCCAATCAACTTATCAGAACGCCGACCCTGATACAAAATAAATTCACTGCATTGATTTTTTTTTGGTTGTATTTAGACTTCTATATTGTACCTGAATAGCTAGTTACTGTTTTGTTCAAATCTGCCTTGATTTCTTCAATATTTTTTTTTCCAACAAAGTCGATAATGTGGGCTGGTAGACAGAGATCTATACGTCGTACTGTCTTGTTTTGAGTAGGCACGTGTGTCCATTGTCTTGGCGGGAGAACAGACTTGTCATTCACACGTTTGGCTACAGCAGACGACGTCATAGCTTAGTCTAGAGACATCCGGGAGCATGTCAACGGTATGCTGGGTAAATAGAGATGTAAACAACAAACGCTAAAACTTTTTAAAAAATCATTGTTAAACACTGATAAGTATTTAGCACTGTAGATAAGCAGAACGCGGTTAGAACGGTTCTGTTTTGGGAGTTGTGTACCAAAAGTGATGACGTATGGTCACTTAGATGTCACGTGATTGGCCCGAACAGGGGGGAAAACTCTGAGCTAGTAAACCAACATTACATAGTAGAGTGTTCTTGTTCCCTAATCAGACATGGAAACCATCCTAAAAAATAGAGCTCTTCTGGGGTGTCTTCTGCTTCTAGCCTCTATCGCTGTAGCAATCAAAGGTAAAAATGTTGTCAACTTTGAGTTAATATAAAAATAATGCATTTTAAAATTCTTTTCGACATAGTTAATGCAGGATAGATGTCTTTTTGTACAGAAGAACAAAAAATTGTGAAAACTGGTCGGTTAATTAGTGCATTTTTACTGTATTTCTTTTATCAAATTCAATTAAATTTAAATTGACCACATCAGCTTAAAGCAATGTTTAGTTATAATCGTTGCCTTTTACACTGAAGTAAGCCTAGGCCTATTTTGATACAGCTAAGAGATTGATACCACGATTTACAAAGCAGACCTCACCCCTCACCCCCCGTTTTTCCCTAATTAAAAATTCAATAGATCTTCTTTATCATCCTCATAGAATTTTTTTTATTGAGCTTACAAAATATTTGAGTGAGGTGGGCTATCACAGATCCCTCTTACCAAGAGCCATTCACAGTGCAGGATATACCTATAGGCAACACAAGCCATAACTTAGGGCCCCTAAGAAGTATTTAGCACTGAAATTAATATTTCGACTTATAGAGAATCTGAAAGGGTCCCATGTGTCAAATAGCTTAGGGCCTTTTATATATCTAAAGCGGCACTGACTATTCACATTAATAAAGATTAGCGAAAAGACTTGTCTTCTTCTTTGCTTTAAACAAGCCCCATTGCCTTACTCAAGTTTGTGTGTGTGTGTGTTCGCTTTCAAAGATAACTTTTAAAATATTCATGACAAGAACGTATCCCAGAATGCGTGCAAAGAAAAACTCCTACTGCGACAAAGAACTTTTGTTAATTTGTCACCAAATGACCGATTTAAGTTGATGTAAGGCATTGACAAAACTACTAAATATCACACGCAGATGTGTCGTGCACACTTGTGGCATTGTTCCGCAGCATTTTTTTTTTTGGTGAAAATAGAACTAGCGCAAAACAGGGAATTCATCTCAGTTATATAACGCCAGCATCTTTATGGATGTTAGATGGCAAATGTAACCCTCTGATTATTAAATTGCGTTTTTTTTTTAACAATACCTCTATTCAAGTCACTCCTTCATGGAACAGGAATCTGTACAACAGGAATCTGGACAGCTGGTCTAAAAAAAAAATAAACGACTCTAACGACTTTCCTATAAATTTAACAGCTGATTTATATAGCGGAGAAAAGAATAAATAGCTGGTTAGCCAGACGTGGAAAACTCTTGTAATCTAGTTAAACCCTTATAATTTTTTTAAAGTACAAAATAAATCAATCTAAATTGGGCTTGACTAGAATTACAACAACAACAAAAAAATTAATATGGCGTAGTAAGCATACATTTAACTCATTCCCCCCGTAATTATTTACCACATTCTGAAGCAATCAACGTTGGTATCGTCAGGAGAGAAAGAGTTAATGAAATTAGAAAACAACAGGGTAAATGCAAATCTTAAATGTAGTAAGGAAAGCTAGTTACAATAACACCATGAGTATAATTTTGTAACGATAGTTTCGTATTGCCTACTGAGCGAGACTATTCGATTGCCGGATGGCTAGTTAAGTTATGATACGTGGTTTAAATGTTAGATTATCAGCTTAGCAATTCTAAGTTTTTTAGCACAAAAAAGTGTTTTAAATTTCTAATTGCTTTCTTAGCAAAACCATATCTTTCAAATGTTTGACTTTCCGGCTAAACTACACTACGTGGTTTACATTTCTGATATTATTTTTATGTCTTTTAAATGCTGATTGCCATCTTAGTATTAACACCTCGTTTGCTGTCATCTTACTTTTCTTGATGTGTGTGTTTTTGTCGACCCCCATCAGACGGAACATCGTCGAATGCTTGTAATTACCCTGGCCTCGCAGTCATCTTGTCCAATAAAGACGCCGTCATTTGTAATGCTGTGTTCCTATCTAGCGTTCAGTTTATTGTCCCAGAAATCTGTGGAGCTGCAATGAACACGTTTCTTAAGAAAAGGTAGAGTTGAACACCATAGTATCATGTTAATTCACTCTATTCATGAAATAGTAATAATATTTATTGTCCGTATGGAAATTTGTCTTAATAATTTGTGCTTACGCCAAACAATAAAAAACATTACAACTATAGGAAACCAACATGTACATTCACACCAGACTCACTCATAATTTACATGTGAAAAGTTTATAACAGATTGTTCCCATTTAATGATTTGATTGCCAGGGGAACAAAAGAGTTTTTGTGTCTGTTTGTCCTTGGTATCGGTGTCTTGTATGTCTTTTGTGATGTTAAAATACTCAGTAAGTAAATGATCGGGTATTCATCTAATGAATTACTCTGTCTCTTTAATGAACATAAATTAAACGCCTTTTCGCCTTCACTGGCATAGTGCAAAGCTGGGGGGCAGCAAATGACCCCTGAAAGGGACAGCTGAAGAGGTCTCACGAGACAAACATTTGAGACCTTAAGAAAAGTCCCTGCTATGAACGTGGCTTATTCAAATCACAAGAAAATATGATGCTTATTATAAGTGTCACTGACTCATTTGTCAAACATTTTATTTTATTAATTATTTAACATATGAGTCGAGTCAGAAGGTCATATCACTGACTTCGTGACATAGTTTCTATGGAATCCCATGGGTTTCTCCAAGCATGTGGAGACAGTCTGACACAATATTATTTCATTAGTTAACGATGTTAAGAATGTTCTGGATCACGCGCGTCTGTGATTTGTAATTTCTCATTGGTTGCATATACGAATTCTGATTGGTTAGTCATTATAAAAATGTAGAGGTGATCTATGTCACGCGGGCAAAGACGCTAGTCCCAACAGCTGATGTTGGGCTCTCGGACAGTGTAGATCAGAGTAGATCTTGAGCTCTAGCACAGTGTAGATTAGATTTGTATTCTAGTAGAAAGATATTATATGTTTTAATGAATCATAATTCCTTCTTGTACTTAATGTAAATAGCTGTTCGTAGTTCTAATTAAAAGGTTCTAGTATTTGAAAGAAAGCATTTCTTCAGTGTATTTATAAAGTAAACTTAGATCTTCAATATCAACTACAAGATTCAAATCCCCGGCACGCGGTATTATGATCTTATATTCAAGAGAACGTCACATCTGGCACATTGTAAGATCATGAAGATCGTGACAATAAGCTATTCCGACAAGATCAACGTCTAATCTTTCGCCTCAGCACCGGACACAACAGAATGAGACAACACATATACCGGAAGCTCGAAATTGGAGCCAGTGAAATCCTTCTTCTTGTTCGTGCGGTTTGCGCGCTGGACTGTCGATTGGATTTTTTGATGGCCCCGGGTTCAAACCCTGTCCGCTCCCATCCCCCGTCGTCCTGCGGGAGGTTCGGACTAGGAAGTAAACTATCTTCAACTCTGAAGGAACATCCGAAACATGTAAAACATTTTACAAGACATTTTACAAAAAAGTAACATATAATAAACTCGATATAAATTATTATTTTGCAATTTCTATATCCAATGCATATTCTTATACTCTTGCTGTAAAAGATAATGGCTTTATATCATAGATTTTCGTGAATATATAGTTAGTGAATAATAGCTTCTTGTATTTAAAATTCGCAAAACGGCATTGCATTATTTCTAAACTGTAAAGTCTAAGACAGAAGAAGAATTTTTCAAGATTCAGAAATCAGAACTTCACTTTACGTACAAAACGATCGGATATAAATTTGTTTTTGTTCTACTGTCTGTTGATTGCCACCGAAATAAAAGCTACAAATTATAGAACTAGAAAAAAATGGTTCATTAGTTCTAAAAATTACGAAAAATTTGATCGAAAAATAGCTCATCAGCACTTTCTTTACTCTGTGCACCGGAATTGACCAGATACACCAAAAAACGTTTAAAACTTATTAATCTATCTCTATCAAATGATGAGCCTATCTTTGTAAATTGATATTATGTCTATCTGCCTTATAAATTTGATGATGCATTATGCTCAATGTATTCTCTACTCTCAGCACCCTGAAAATATCGTATAACCAAACTCCTATGAACATCACTATACCAGTTGGAACGTCAGGTAGAGTTTAGACTAGAGTAGTGTAGAATTAGAATAGATTACAGGTAGATTATAGATATAATTTAAACCCATAAATAAATTATCCATACACAGATTATTATTATGATAAAAGAACGAGTATTCTTTCTCTGGCGCAGTCCTCTTTTAATTTTTTATGGTTTATCTTGGCATTATTATTATTATTATTATTATATTATTATATCTTTTATGTAGCGCCACTTTCATGCTTATAGCATGCTCAGAGCGCTTTGGTCCCATCTCATTTGTGGACCTGTGGGGGAGGGGGGAAGGGTATTTTCCTTGCTATCTTTGGGATAGCTCAGTAAACACAACTCTGCCCGAGTTGGGTGTCAAACCCATGGGCTATTTTCATTTCTGACAATCATCTTTCATGCCACATCAACGAAAAGAACGAAAACATGAATTGACAACTTTTGTGATAACTTTTGCTGCAAGTGCGCTGTGAGATCCAGCCATACTCTTTCGGTGACCCGTCAAAATAGCGCGGACAAAATAGCGCCGACATAATAGCGCGAAATTTTTCGACCAAATAGCGCAAGACAAAATAGCGCAAATGTATTTATGATGTGTATAAAAGTACCGGATTATTAGTAGTTTAATGTCCAGGGCAGCATTTTTGTTGATGTCTCAATCTTTTTCAGTATTGATAGAACTGAAATCATTATTATTATAGCTTTTATATAGCGCTACTTTCATGCTTATAGCATGCTCAGAGCGCTTTGGTCCAATCTCATTTGTGGACCAGTGGGGGGGAGGGGGTATCTAGGAGTTGGTTTCCCGTGCTGCCTTTGGGCGCTCAGTAAACACAACTCTGCCCGAGTCGGGTGTCGAACCTCGGGCCCCCTTCTAGGTAGCCAAGCAAGCCAAGATCAAGCCGCACTTGGCCTCTCGACCACGCTTCCCACTATCATGCCATATTTTCAGAGAACGAGAGTACTTTATTTTTTTAAATCTCTTTCTCTCCTAATTGACGATCCCAACGTTGATTTTTTTATTATATTTTAAAACTTTAATTTTCATTGTTTACCAAGAGCAAGCACTCCCCTATAATTATAACATTTAATATAATATAACATTTTCTAATAACAAACCAAAACGTTATTGAAGTTTAATCTTAACAGGATAGTGAAATACAAATGAATAATTCTATCGGAAAGAAGAAAATAATTACGGAGAGAAAGAGTTAAATCATTCCCCTTTTTCAACAATGTTTTAAATGCTAACGTGTATGAAAAAAAAAAGGATTTTGAAATTAGTGGCCCTTTTCAAGCAGTGGAATTTCTACTTGACATTTCCGACAATTTAACTTTGTGAAAGTTTGTGTGTGTGTGTGTATAGATCTGGCAAATATCTTTGCCTGTTTTCAAAGTGCACTTTTGGAATGTAAATAAATGATAAATTTTTTTATGCTTCGTTTTAGCTTATTATAATTTTTGCTTACTGTTTGCATATTTATTTTTTTACGATGTCTTAAATGTTTCATGCAAATGACTGAAGAATAATGACAACATTAAAACAACAAAATATTTTACGATATAAAGTCTTTATTCAAAATTATTAACATATATACAATCTTGATCGCTATTTTGTCGGCGCTATTTTGTTTGCGCTATTTTGTTCGCGCTATTTGTCGGCGCTATTTTGACGGGGTACCTTTTCTACTTTTTCAAATTTCTTCATAGTTTTATATTCAGAATCTACTTTTTATGTGAGACTAGGTCGAAATTAGCATAAAACAATTAGCTGTAGATAGCCCTTAACACATTTCGATACTTAAATCTAATGTGAAATCCTATGTTCTTTCCGACATTGACAGGCACTCACGGGGACGGCATATACAGCTTCACGCTAAATACTCCCACAGTAAACAGTTGCAGTAGTGTAGCTAGGGTGTATGATAGCAAGACAATGACCCTTGACCTAACGACATGCCAGGTTGTTGGTTATGGCGCCGCCACATCGTCATCTAGTAAGTATCGAATACTTAAGTATTGAATTTCGAAACTGAAGAATAGTAACAGATTGAAACTTTGGAATTATTTTTTTTAAGGGGGCAGAGGACAAATGGGACGTGAGACGTAACGATAAAATTTAAGGGCAATAAGTATGCTTCTTGATGTGTGAGTGTGGGTGTCATAAAGCGGGCAATAGAAATTCAACTTTATTTTAAAAGATACTAGAATTGACGAACTATACGTGATTGGATGGCTGACATGTCGTGTGGTATTCGCGCTAGACTGTCTTCCAGACTTCTCGATGATTTCGGGTTCATTCCCTGTCCGTTGCCATCACCCCCTCCACCCCCACCCCATCGTCCTGCGGGAGGTTTGTATAAGGAAGTAAATTATCTTCAACTCTGAGGGAACATTCAAGCAAATTATCTTCAAATAATTGTATGTATGTGTGCGTGTGGTGATGGTTTGGGGGGGGGGGGGGGCGTTAAAATACGGCCCGTTTCATTGGATGTGTGAACACAAAAATGAGGGGAGGTTCCTGTTAAAATAGACACCATGGAGACTGGGAACTAACCAACTGGCAAAGTCTGAAAGTAATCGTAGCCACACATACAGCTTTAGGTATTGAGACACAATATAAATGAAGTAAATTAAGAAATCCCCAGTGGAAATATTAAAATAATAATAAGGCTTGTCTTCGAGTCCGATGATAGTAAATATTAAAATGGAGCTTAATTAATACCACGACTTTCAGCGTTGTCTTTTGCATATTGTTATAACTCTGCCGTGCGCACCGCCATCCAGGCCAGTGAAGATATGCGCATCTATGAAAAGGATGTTGACATTAGAAGGAGAACGATTTCCGCCCAAGTCGAAAAGCCGAAGAGAAAAGACAGTGCTAAGAAAAGATGTTGTCTTGTGTAATTATGATGTCCATGTAAATAAACATCTTTGTCTCGTTGAGTCGCCTCCCATAAGTTATTACAATGTTTTCTTTTTTTCCTTTTGATCTAGAAATATCCAGGATTTTCGCAGTGCGAAAACCATATTTATTTCTAGGTCTAGCTTCTTTTGAATTGTTATAACCTTTTTCTAGACAAACCATACATTTTCCGTAAATAGGCATCATAACAACTTGATGACATATTTTATAACAAGACATTTATAACGTAACAATAAGAACAATAATTATTAACACAGACAGCAAATGTTTTGATGTATTTATATTTGTTTATTATGAATTTCTTTCCTCTATCTCCACCGACGTTGGTCGCTTCATTGACATATATTCTGTTTATATTTCTCTTGAAAACAATTCATATCTAGATAAATGACTTTTTTTTTTTTACTACACCAGAAGTATTTGACGGAGTTCTTAACGCAGCCGCAGTGAACAAAAGTACCAGCACTTCTTGCTGCCACACAATCTGGGATTCACTGACCACGGCAGAAAAAGGAACCACGTATAAAGACGCTTCTTACAACTGCCTGACGTCAACGGGCGCTACTTGCGGGGTAAGGCCGTAAGCATACTTTGCCACATTCATCGCAGGCATAACCATTGTCGCCGGTGGTAGATTTAGATTTTCTTTTCTCCGTCTACGTTTGTTCTCGGCAGCGAATTTTCTTTTGGTCTCAAATGTGTATCCCGCGACCTTCGTGAGTGACCTCCAGCTGTTTCGTTCTGAAGTCGCTTAAGGTACATGTCTACCATAAGAGTAAAAATCCACAAATATTTATAAAAGTGTTTTTTTAAGTCTAATGTGTTAAGTATAGTTTGTACATTACTAAAAAATTTTTTTTTATAAAATACTAGTTAGGTATCCAATATGGCCGCCGTAAAGGTAAAATATAGTAGTTTTTTTTTGCCGTAGAATAACTTATTTAAATATTAATGTATTGTCATCAAACTTTGTAAATTTGTAGAACTCAGGCAACCAACAAGGATGAACTCAAAAGTATTATGATACATCTCAAAATGAAAAATGATTTTTTCAACGTTTTCATCAAATTCAAAGGTCACTATAACAAAATCTAAGTTAATATTTTACAATTTCTTGAGTTCATCCCTTCTATATGTATGTACACAATAAATATACCAAATTGTAGACAGATTGAACTTTAAATAGTAAAGATATCAAGTATGAAAGAAGTTAAATTAGGGAAAAAATTTAATTTTGAGAAAAAACAACAAAAACTAACAAATTAGCTTCTCAAAACCTTAAAATCCATCTGTTGGCCTTCAAGTAATCTTTGAGTATGTGGCTTTATTTGCAAATCTTAATTACATTTCTATTAGAGTTTTTCTGCATTTTTTGGCGTTTTTCGGTTACTTATCGCGAATCGATTCTCAGTCAAAATTTAATGATGCCCAGCGCCTTCGCTGTGGAACAAATAAAAGTAACGATTCCAAAGATGTTCTTTTTAAGTACATTTTTTTGGCTTTCAACTTTAATTTCAGAAAATGATTTAAACCATTTTCCTATTGACAATTTTAAAAGTACATAGAATGAAATAGCTTATTAAAATTTATTTTTTGTTCGGTCGATCGAAATAAACCTAGAATATTAATCAGCCTTAACCGTCATCGTCACATTAAAGGTAGCTTGTAATAAAGTTATTTAACATGTATTTATTTATTAATATATAAGAGCATGTTGATTTCATAAATGCTTAATTTACATGAAAAGCTCCCTCCCTCCCATTAGTAATATATTTTCATTATCGATATTTGGTTATATGTAAGAGATTTATCCTAGATCTAGAGCTATTTAGTTTACTAATATTTTATCTCCTACTGAGACTGCCAAAAAACTTCCGTTCCTTTAGAACTCTCTGCCTAATTGTATAATATTAATTTAAATAAACTAAAATGCACACAAAGTAATAGTAGAAGTCATGTAGACAGATGTAGACATATCAACACATTTTTTGCAGAAAAAAAATCTTAGTAAAAATCTCGTTGTTTTCAGTCACTAATGTAAATAAAAACAATTTCCTAATTTCAAGAGTAACATCCCTTTTTAAGTTTTTTTTTGAATGGTTTAGTATTACAATAGTATCGCATTTTTAATTCATAATTTTTAATAAAAATGTAATATAAAAAAAACTTTGTGTGTCTTTGTAACGGTTGCTAAGGTAAACAATACCCACCCCACCAACTTTTTTGTTTTCTGAGCCTTGGTTTCTACCACTGAGAAAGTTACGTGGTGTAACTCTAGTCCGACTTGCAGAAATAAAAGAGTTATCTTTTCATAACTAATCACCGTGATGTCCTGCATGGTTTGTTCACGGAGAGAATTATAAATAGAAGATAGTTCCTTTTTTTCCGAGTGGCATTAAAGCACGTCTAAATCAGGAAACCAAAGATTTGGTCGATTTTAATTGTTTAATTACCTTGCGAACGCCGGTATAGACAGTATAGAGGGACTTCTTATGGTCCGACAGCTACGCTGGGCAGGACACGTATCCCGTATGGGAGACGAACGTATGCCAAAGGCAGTCTTTCTTTGGTGAGCTAAAAGGTGGTCGACGTAACAGAGGAGCCCCACAGAAACGCTTCAAAGACCAGCTTAGGCGTCAACTTTCCTTGGCTGACATAGAAGAGAGCACCTAGCTGCATGCGGGGTCGGAACGAGACAGCTGGAGGTCCCTCACGAAGACCGCGAGATACACATTTGAGACCAAAAGAAAATCTGCCGCCGAGGACCAACGCAGACGACGCAAAGAAAATCTAAACCGACCACCTGCGGACAATGGTTTTGCTTGCCCTGGGAGTGGCAAAATATGTAGGTCACAGCTGGGACTGCACAGCCACGGGAAACACTGTATTCCTCCCTTATCTTCGGATTCCAAGACAAGCCTATTATTATTATTATTAATTACCACGTGTATGTTTAGGACGTAAATATCTTCTTCTTTGAGGAACGTCTCTATTTTATAAGAACATAGAAATATTTTTTTCTGATTTTGTTTCGTTATAAAAAATTATCTTGCCATGTTTTTTAACACATGAATATTTTTTATTTTCCCTTTCATCCAAAGACCGGCGACGTAGGCGCCCCTGTGTACTGTAAAACAGATGGCGGAGAAAGAGTTTTGACTGCCTTGACGTCATCCACTCCCTGTGTCAGTGGCGGCATGTTTCTAGCGCACGACTTGACCGCAGGGGCCACCGACTTCAAGTTCGGCTACTAACAGAGCAGTCACACTGTCACCTTACAATCATCATCGCAAGGCAGGAATCAGATTCCTGCGATTTTCATTCACGTGAACTAAAGCTACCCATTATAACGATATTTAATAAAAATAAAGCCCTTGTATTTTCTTTTTTAATGATGGCGTCTACATTATCGCAAATAAATGTTTGGCAAAATGTACTTTTGATATTTAAAGCTAATTGGAAACGTGCGTGTTGTACTTCAGTAATAGCACACACAATTTCTTTTGTATAGGTCGTCTTCAAGGCCCATATAACCTGCTCAAAGCAGGCTGTAGTTCTTCCTACCTCTTTTAACTCTTTCTCTCTGTAATTATTTGTCCACGTTTCGACGGATTTCTTCATTTCGCTCATTACTATTTTACTCCCCTGTTATGGTTAAGCTTCACTAGCTTTGTTGTTTGTTACTAGAAAGTTTTATTTGGTAGAGAGAATTAAAGGGGAGTGCATGCTCTTTTTATATCACACAAAATAAAGTTTATAAAATCAAACATTCATGTAATCTAATGAGGTCAAATGAGCGACGGTGTCGTCATTTAGGAGAGAAAGAGTTAAAGACATGCGCAGTATCTTGGACAAGATTTCCGTGCTGCCATATTCGCTCAAGAAACACAACTCTGCTTCAGCTAAATCTCCAATTCAAAATCCAAGCTCTACATCGGGATTCCAACTCTTCTAATCCCTGAGGCTTTCACTACTAAGCCACACATTCCACATATCTAGATTCCTGTCTATTGTCTATCCAATATTAAGCTTACAAAATGTGAAAAAAAAATGAAAAGTAGAACAGCAAAATTACTGCCATATCTCTCGATACTGCAAGGTTTAACTCCTTTTTTCTATATAACACAGAGCTAAATAATTACCATTAATTTATTAATTTTTTTATATCGATTTATCTATTGTTATCGACTATGAATAATCGTGGAAAATTTCAACTTATAATTCAATAGTGGGAAGCGGAAATGAAACATGTACTATACTTGAACCAGACAGAAGACATGCAGACAAAGTAAAAGTTTATATAAGCTTTGGAACAAAGGTTGATAATGTTGAATGACTAATGGAAGACTTATCTGTAATTCGTCTAATTTTGTAACTTATGATCTGATTTCAGAATCGGCTGAATGAATCTATGGGCTTTACAAGTCTTCTGGTTTAAAAAAAAATGTTTCCATTTCAGACCTTGCGTTTTACGAGGCTGACAATGTTAAGTTCAACTGCTTCTATGGCCAACGGTTAACGAGCAGGGTTTCATTTTGGCCAGCACAACGACCAACCGTCGTTTTCTTTACTTTCTTCAGTTGATGTCAGAGACGTCCTAAAAATCCCCGAAAAATTTGAGATCGCAGTCTTCACAGAGAATCGAACTCAGACCCATCTATTCACTTTATTACATGATTATACTTATAGCGTATTCAGTGCCCTATGGTACAATCTCTTTTGTGGACAAAAAGGGGAGGGGGTATCTGGGAGAAGTTTGCATACTAAAAAAAAAACATCGCCAAAAAAAAAGGTTTTGCTATCAGAAAGCCAAAGTTTAGTTATTTTCAGTGCAACACTGGAGATAGTGAAATCGAACTTTCAAAAGCAATTTTTACTTTTGAAATATAGACGTACGGACGGTCGGATGTAAAGTACAAAACCAGTAACACAGAGATGAATGACGCAATCAATAATTTGTAGATTTATTGTTAATGTACAGAAATTATACCCAAAATAGACATTGCACAGTAAACAATTATAGAGGTGAGGTATTGAAGACAGCGTTCGATGTGTCAGTATTATTGGAACATCAATGTTGCATTCTTCTCGCAAAAAAACAAACTGGGAGGACAACGAGTAGAGCGTGTGCTAGAGACGTCAATAGTTTCTTTATGAACGTCGGGATATTACGTAGCACACACAAAAAAAATCACGTTTTTTTACCCTCCCCCCTTTTTTTTTTCTCCAACGTAACAAAACTAAACCCCCTTTCCCCGATAGAGTAACATGACAAGAAAATTTGAATTTTACAAAAGACTTGTTTGGTAGTTATCACGTTCCTAAATAACATTCTGCATCACGGTAGCTATATGGGAAAAGTCTCGGCGCATTGTTGACCTAATCAGTTTCTTTCACCCCTAATACTGTACAAGCATTAAAATGGCTATAATGATTTAAAAGAAAACAAGATTACAAAGAGAGTTTGTGTGATACACAAACTCAGAGGCGGCCCCCGTCGGAGTCGGATCCCTGTCAGATCCGCTTTGATCTCTCAACGGACGGACAGACAGACAGACAGACGGACAGACAGGCCACACAAAACTAATATACATCGTCTGTGCTTTGATCTCTCAACGTTAGCCTTGTAAAGCCGATGTTAAGGCAACTGCCACACTTGTTTTATGAGTTGATTACTTTACGAGTAAATACTGGTATGTTACTCGTATGTTGGAACAAAAAAAAATGTGAAGGCTGATGCAGTTTATTAGATTATTAATTGTCTTAAAGTAGGTTTCATTTATATTGCATACTAATTAGGTTTTTTCTCTTTAAATACTGTTTGCATAAAATATTTTTAAAAATTAGATTTTGAGCTTTTAGAAAAAAAAAAGTAGCCGTTGCATCAGAACTTTGAATGCTCTATATTATCGTGATGTCAGATTTTCATTTTCTCTTCTACTTTCTGAGCACTAAACGGGACGGACGGACAGACGGACAGACAGACAGACAGACAGACAGACAGACAGACAGACGGACAGACAGGCCACACAAAACTAATAGCGTCTTTTCCCCTTTCGGGGGCCGCTAAAAATAGTTTTGTTATTTCATTTCGATAGTATTCGTTACGTAGCAAATCTTCACATCCCCCCTTTTTGTAACAATTTATAACAAATGTGTATACCCCACCCCCGCCTTTAGCCGTTACTTAATATTAAAACATTCACTTTTAATGTATAATGTTTTTCCCTTTCGCGTCTGTCGAAGCTTCCCGTGATCTGTGACCAGAGTTAGGACTTAACCACACGAGAAGAAGAAGGCATTAAAAACAAGATTACAAAGAGAGTTTGTGTAATACACAAACTCAGAGGCGGCCCCCGTCGGAGTCGGATCCCTGTCAAATCCGCCTATTCGCAAGATGTTTTGGATGTTCCTTCTAAGTCCCTGGCTCAATTCCAGTATGCTCCCATCCTTAAACTATCGCAATATTTCTGAAAGAACAGTAAAGGTTAAATCATATTTTCAAAAGCATTTAGTGTTTTTTTCTAACCGTGACGGACAGACCAACCAACAGACAAAACGCACAAAAATATGTTAGTTACATCATAATGGGTGTATTAAACAATTTTATTTTTAAAAATCTGATTTTTTAAAAAAATTAAGAAATTAGTTTAGAATCATGTCATTTCCGGGCTTTACGCTAGTACACGAAAGCCGCTGCTAAAAAATCATTTTAAAAAATGTGCGTGAACTCTATATGCCTTACGTATTTCTTATAGTAACATTTCCTCCCTTACATTTACGTAATTATTTTAGAATTGGTGTTTTGTTATAAAAAAATCGCTTGCATAATTAGTTTTATAAATTAAACGGTTTGCTTTTAGAAAACTAAAAGTAGCTGTTGCACCTAAACTTTTCAAGCCGCATTTAATGGTGAAATAATATTTTTCGTATCTCTTCTAGTTTTGGCGCTCTGAGTCTGACAGACGGACAGACGGACAGACAGAAAGAAAGTCATTTTAAAAAATGTGCGTGATATCTACATGCCAAGAGCATTTCATATTGTAACATTTCCTCCCTTAGATTTACGTAATTGCTTCACAATTGGTGTTTTATTATTAAAAAATCACTTGCAAAATAATTTTTATAAATTAAACGGTTTGCTTTTAGAAAACTAAAAGTAGCCGTTGCACCTAAACTTTTCAAGCCGCATTTAATGGTGAAAAAATATTTTTCGTATCTCTTCTAGTTTCGGCGCCCTGAGTGTGACAGACGGACAGACGGACAGACGGACAGACGGACAGACGGACAGACGGACAGACGGACAGACGGACAGACGGACATTTTGCACAAACCTAATAGCGGCTTTTTCCCCTTACGGGGGCCGCTAAAAATGGCCATATTATATTACTTTATAAGCACAATCATAGCTAAATGTAAATCAAAGTTTGTTGGTTTTTTAATCACTGGACAAAGAAGAGTGCGTTCTTGAGAGACTGGAACGTCTGGGCGACGGGCTTCTGTTGATGTAGCGGTAGATGAAGACTGCGACGGTGGCCAGGATGACGAGGCAGACGATGATAAGAGTCATCATGATGCTTCCGCTTTTGCTGTCCTTGTCGATGTGCGCCACGACCTCCTGGATCAGCTTGCTCACCCTCATCTGCGCAGTCATGGAGCAGTCTCTGCCGGTGGATCCTTCCGGGCACTGCCAGCAGGCGCCGTCCGCGTAACAGGTCTTGTAGACGCAGGCGTCGTCGCACTTGTGCCGGCACTGGCGCCCGTAATAAGGCGGGGCACAATCTAGGTAAATACAACATAGAAGATCACTCGCAAAATGATAACGTCATTATGAAAATACAGAATTACAGGCTTATAGTAACAGACTTGCTTGTGTACTATCGTTCATCTCACTCCAATGGTGGCATCGCTAACTTCGGGAGGGATGCATTAGTCTTAGCACAATTTGAAGTGGTCTGTTAAAATTTTGCTGTTTGGTGTTTCTGTATCTAGTGGTTTTTCTACAGGGTAAGGTAAGGCCCAACACTCCTCCTTTCTCAGGCGGGCTTGAGACCGTCACATGGCGGAGTTAGGGTTAGATGTCAGAACCAACATTGATAAAGATCTAGCAGCCTTCCATCAGCTGAAGAACACCTGGCGATTTAGGGAAATAAGCACCACCACCAAGATTAGGCTCTTTAACACCATTGTTAAGCCGATACCGATTTAGCAGAGACTTGGAGAACCACCAGCACCACGGTAAAAAAATCCAGGTATTCATCAACACCTGCCTGAGGAAGATTCTTAGGATCCGCTGGCCAGACAAAATCTCAAATGAGGAACTGTGGCAAAGAACAAAACAGCAGACCATTGAGGTAGATATCCTTCAGAGATGCTAGAGATGGATAGGTCACACCCTGCGCAAACCTGCATCCAACATAACAAGGCAAGCCCAAACCTGGAACCCCAAAGGAAGTAGGAAGAGGGGACGGCCCAGGAACACACGGCGCTGCGATCTGGAAACAGACGCCAAGCAGATGGGCAAGACATGGGGACAGTTGGAGAGACACGCTCACAACCGAGATGCCTAGAGGAAGCTGGTTGGTGGCCTATGCCCCAGCACTGACCCCAGGCAGAGATGAGATGATGTTAATATTTTTAAAAAATTCTGCTAGGCGCTTTATGTTTTTGTTTTCAACTTCCCTCTATTGCCATTTAACCTTAACACGAAACGGAAATACTACGAGTTCCCTTTCCCCTGTTTTTTATGGGATTTCAGCAAAAGGTTGCTCGAAGACAGCTCTTTTGTTGCCACCCAAAAGAGGAGGTGCACCCCCTGAGCGTCCAAAAGATCAACCTAGGCCCCATTTCAACTTCTCTGGCATAGATGAAAGTAAGTGGCAGCAGATGACCTCTGAAAGAGATTAAAAGCTTTTACAAAGACAGCAGGGCATACATATGAAGCCCAAAAAGAAAAGCCCTTATTGAAGACAGGCGTAGAAGACAAAAACAACTTAAATAGAACCCCGGGGGACAAGGGCTTATCTGTATCAAATATGGACAACTCTGCATGTCGCAATCTATTTCTCTAAATCACGTGAAAAATGCACTCAACCTTAATCTTTAGAATCGAAGACATTGCCATGAATAATAATTACAATAAAATAACAGGGAAGAACCAGATTGCACTAGAAGAGCTTTTGAAAGAACCAGGTCTAGTTGTTTTAGCAGTCGATGACGCTTACCTCCTATGACTTCCAACTCACAAAATTTCACCTTCCCTTTGATCATGACAAACGTCAACTTTTGAATGCCCATCCTGGGGAGATCAGTCAGAGCCAGCACGGTGTCGTTTGGAAGTGGGAGAATCTTGGAGTCAATCATCTCCCCTGCTTCGTTCTCGCTGTTGACTTCTAAAACCGCAGACCTGGTGTCTTTTCAGTTTGTGGAGTTTAGAAAGAACAACAAAAGTAAATGTATGTTTATGTAAGAAAATCAGAAAAGTCAACTCTAACATATTGTTGTAGCTCTAAGGGTAGGCAACTCAACGAACAGATAAGAGGCAATAATAAAGGAAGTATTTATTAGAATCTAACAACAAATAGTTGGACTTCCGCTAACAAGTCACAGGGAGTAATGTATTAAGTCCTACTTCATACTAGAACACAGAACAGACCACCGACACAATTCCCAGTGTTGCTCCAGGTCTCCCAAACAGTTCTTCAGTATCACACAGGACAGAACTTAGCCACAGACTGTTTAGACTCCCATGACTTAAGCCGGATTCACAACAGTCCTTCTTCATGTCTAAATATATCTTGTACTCATAGTGTTTAGTAGTGCTCAGATGAGCATCATCAGTGTGGCGCGTGAGCAGTTACAACAATATTAAACATTTACATTATTTTAAAAGAAATTTACTAGAAGATAAATGTATTATATATATATATATATATGTAATTTACGCATCAAGGTCTCGAGAGATATGTACACAGGAAGTTTACTAACCCTAACCTCATTGGTTTTGCGAACATTCAAGTCTCCAACCTCTCTGGACCGGTAACAAGGCCTCACTAACTAACACACTCTCTAGCACACTCAACGAAGACTAAACCATTCAGTTCATAACACGTGCAAGACTATTCACATTCATTGCCTGGGTCTGGAAGTACTCAAGCAAGTGGTTATCACTACTATACCAAAATATCAAAGTAACATATTCACTTTCGCCTTACCTCCCCCTGACAAAATGGATTAAATTACAATTGAAAAATTTTATTTCATGTTCGAGATGATTCCATTAATAAATCTATGTAAAGGGAGACAAGAGTATCGTGAGGTCCTTAGGAAAGTATATATATAAAATTTCATGTAAATACTATTGTAAATCTATAAAAGCAATTAATCCACAAAGTGTGCTTTTTATGATTGCATCTTGAACCAAACAACATCGTTCTGATCATTTATTGCCTAATGCCAAGACATTCATCACATTTCTATGAGATAATCTACAATCAATTCGCGTCTGAAAAAGCTATTAGATATATATAAGAAAACAAAAGCAAAGTGTAAAATGTAGAATTTGCGTAATTACATAAATTATACCAGTGGCGTAGCTAGGGTGGAGAAGGAGAGCAAGAATTTGAAAATCCCTCAGGGTCCCCACCTGAGGGGTGCCCCCAAATGAGTGCTGTTTTTTTTCCTTTAAAAATAAAATATTACTCAGAATGCAGGGGCCCCAAAGAGGTTAACCCCCGGGCCCCCAAACGATGGAAAATTCCTAGCTACGCCCCTGATTTGTAGAGATGACTAGTAGTCATTAAAAGTCAGGTTGGTGTCCTGATACTCACCCGACGTCAGATCCTGGCTGTAAGATGCTAGGTAGAGGTAAAATTGGAAGAGCTGTACTGGGGCAGAGAAGGACAGGGTCAAAAACTTAGATTCCTCCCCACTGAGACCCACACACCTGTCCTCATCGATGAGTCCGTCAATCACTTGCCTGGCTGTCACATTCGTATCGCCAGCGGGGTTGGTCAGCCATACCTGACCTACAGCCGCCATATTCCTGCCTAAAAAAAAAACAACTTCCTTTAAGGTCCAGCAATGTTTCTTTCCATCTTAAGTATGCGACGAATCACGGAAGAGACCTTGTATTTAACATACAGTTTATATATAGAGAATGGCAAATCCACGTATAAAGCGAAAGTAAAGTTCCCCTTTCAGACCTTGTGGTCTATAGGGCAGATGTTGTAAAGGTAATCTGATTATGTGTCCTTCGGTTAACGAGGATGTCATGTGGTCAGCACAACGACCAACCGCGTTTGCTTTTCCCCAACTAATGTCATGTACCCATCAGAGCTGGATGGACTCAGGGGCACCCTGAGATACCGAAATTAAAAATCCCAGTCCTTACCAGGATTCGAACACGGGACCTTCAGTTTCGAAGCCAAGCGCTTTACCGCTCAGCCACCGCGCCTCCATAGGTCCACGTGTAATAACTCTAATAACTTGTTGGTCGTTCGATATGCGCTCTGGACATTTATATCGTCTCGAGTTTGACCCTGCCCGACGCACCCCCTCCCTGGCCGTCCTTATGGGAGCTTCCTGGTTTAAAAAAAAGTAAATTTCCCCTACCAGACCTTGTGGGCTATTGGCCAGATGATCTGTTTCTCTGGTCTACGGTTAATCAGAGTGTCTACCTCCTTTATTTTCCCCATCTACTTTCCGATTAGAGCTGGATGGACTCAGAGGCACCCAAAGATCCCGAAAATAAAAAATCACCAGGATTCGAACCAGGGACCAACAGTTCAAAAAGCCATTTATAAAGTCAAATACAGAGCCACATAGAGCTCTTGATTAGTTGCGAAAATTTTCAGTTCTGAGAAAAAAACAGAAATACGTGAATCCAAAAGATCCTTCAATTTCCCAGCTTCGTCACAGTCATATTAAGCCTGAATCTTTTATGTCTAGATGGTCTTCAGGAGGTGGCGAGTCCAATTCCCGTACGTTCTTGGACCTCAAGTATTAACATGACACGTCCTGGCTTTTTCCTGAAGAACATTGTCATCCGTTGAGAGAAGAATACACTCTAAAACGAAGTAGTTTCTGGTGCGGTTGGAGTAAATGATATCCAGTTTCTCAGGAACTTTAGATTATAACCGATTGTCTACAATGCTTTTTTTAACTCTTGGATGAAGAGCGAATTAGTATACTTGTACTAAGAGAATTGTGGCACTATTTTTTTCCAAAAATATCTAAATAAAGGAAACAAACGTACTCTTGGGATCGCCTCAAATCTGGAGGCTATACAGTGCCAATGGATGAAACACACTTAACTTAATAAGTGACCTGGCTGATTAGGTTTTCTTAAATCTTGAACTAGCATCGCAGCCTCTCAACTAAACAACTCAACATTTCGACTTAACGCACATTTGACGTTACAATTGAACATCCCGAATTTTGCAACGCAACATCTCTACCTAACAGATGTATTTACATTAAGATTTTTTACACTAATTTTGATTCAGAGTTGAATTTCTTCATAGAAACGATGTATATATATATTATATATATATATAAAGTGTTTTTTTGTAAAAAAAAATAGGTGCAGGTACTCAGTGCTGAATTGTCTAAGTTTTAACTACCTATAAATTTATAATAAACGTTAAAATACCAGAAAAATATTAATTTTTCCCCATATAAATAGATAGATAGATAGATATAAACTAACCACCTTATTAACTACTAAAGTTCCCCTTTCAGACCTTGTGGTCTATAGGGCAGATGATGTAAAGGTCATCTGATTCTGTGGCCTACGGTTAACGAGGGTGTCATGTGGCCAGCACAACGACCAACCGCCTTTACTTTTCCCCAACTTATGTCAGGTACCCATTAGAGCTGGGTGGACTCAGAGGCGCCCAAGGATCCCGAAATAAAAATCCCAGTCTTCACCGGGATTCGAACCCGGGACCCCCGGTTCAGAAGCCAAGCGCTTTACCGCTCAGCCACCGCGCCTCCTATTTAACTACTAAGCTCCAAATAAATGTCTAAATTTGATCGAAACACGTACCTCCATAGACATGAAAGGAACAGATGGATGCATTACTCTTCCAACCGATTTTTAGGACTTTCATTAAAATCCGAGCGCCGCAGTTGATGTCGTAGATGTGAAGCTTAGTGGCGTCCATCTTCTTCAGCACCCGCATCCTCTTGCACCACAACGGCTCATCAATCACAGGATTTTTAGAGAATAGCGCCATCTCCAACCCTTCAGCTGCAGATGAACAAGATTAGATATGGCCATGAGCCATTGTCAGACCAGAGCTTTCAGAGAGTTTTCTTGAAATCAAGTAATTACAAAATGCCGCTCATCAGCTTTCTAAGTCATAGTTCACAATTCCACGTCATCAAATATACGTCATCATTAACTTTCCACGTCATCAAATATACGTCATCATTAACTTTCCACGTCTTCAGATCTACGTAATAGTTTACATTTCCATGTCATAGTTCACAGTTCCAGTCATCATTCACAGTTCCACATCATTGTCCAGAGTTCCATTTCATCGTTCACAGTTAAACATCATTTTTCACAGTTCCTTGGCATTTTTTACAGTTCCACGTCATCGTTCACAGTTCCATGTCATATTTTACA
>JADKLZ010005465.1:6011911-6030550 GCA_021533235.1 Biomphalaria straminea | reverse complement strand
TCTATCTATCTATCTATCTATCTATCTATCTATCTATCTATCTATCTATCTATCTATCTATCTATCTATCTATCTTTCTATCTATCTATCTTTCTATCTATCTATTAAATATATATATAATTCTCTTCATGGCTCAACAGTTTGGACGAAAAGAAGAAGTAAAGGAAAGATCACTCTTTTATTTCTGTGAATAGAAATACCCCACGAAAAAACAAGAGGGGGAAGTAGTATTCACCCGTCACTGCGGATAGCTACCTGGTCGTGCGGTTTGCACGCTGGACTGTCGTTTGGATTTATCGATAGTCCGGGTTCAAACTCTGCCAGCTCCCATTTCCCTTCGTCCTGCGGGAGGTTAGGACTTCAACTCTGAAGGAACACCCGAAAAATGTAAAACATTTTACAAACAAACATTTTACAAACACCAAATAGCAGCGCCGGACTTCACCGTTGTGACCAAGAAGTCATGGAAAGAGAAGAAGTAATCTACTATGTATATTCAGCCGTCACTATATAGCAGGACCGGACTTGACCATTTAACCAGGCGGCCATGCAAAATAGCGACGTATGCCGGTCGACTAGTTAACTCTTTCTCTCCTAACTGACGATACCAACGTTGATTCCATCAGAACTTGTTAAATAATAACGGAGAGAAAGAGTTAATATTAGTCCAATCCTAAAACAAGCAAAATATTAAAAAATACTTAAAAAAAAACAGTGCTTACATAAGGGAAAGAGCCTCAGATCAGCAGTCATATATCTCAATACTGTAAGATTTATCTCACCTTTTCAATATCGAACAAAGTTAATTTATTACCACAAACTAATTAATTAATATTTTTTTTCTGCTATTATTATTATTGATTCAAATTTATAGTTATAAGTAGCTTTGTCTTCGAATCCGAAGATTAGTAAGGAATGCTGTATTTACCGTGGATTCGAAGCCCCAGCTGTGTCCTACATATTTTGCCACACCCAGCATAAGTGTGCATAGTTTCAATTTGAGCCGAGGGTGGGAAGAGGGAGAAATAACGTGTACGAAATTTGTACCAGACAGACAGACAGACAGACAGAGTTGCTATAAGCTTTGTAATAAAAAAAACGTAAAAAACAAGAACCATGAGAAGGGCATGTAGATAAAGAGCTATGCAGCTTGTTAGCTTTCATCAAAACGTCATTTACCAAGACGATTCAACACGATCCATGCCGATATGTTTAAAAATAAACAGAGTATTGTAATCGCCGCATCTAGTGTATCGCAAGAGTGAAGAATTAATGCATGATCAAATAAGACACGTCTTTATCTATAATAGTTCCACCAATGACTCTGTAGTATATTGTGTTTTACATTTAGTTATTGAATTCGTAGTATCTATATAGTACACTGATTCCCAAAGTGGTCCATATGGCCCCCCAGGGGTCCACGAGGACTTCCAAGGGGTCCTATGAAAATGAAAAACAGAATTGGGGGTCCCTGACATGCAAATGGGGGTCCACGAGAGTGGATCTCATTTAAGAAGGACATAAGTTTAATATAAATCTCACATTAATGGAATCAACTATTATATCATGCAAATATACATTGTTTATAATTTATTATAGCTAGGCCATTAAATTTTTATTGTATAATTGAAATAAAAAAACATATTTTAAATTTTAATACCTCATTTAAATAGCTTAATTTGGTCTAGAGATAACTAATATTTAACATGGCTGAATCTAAATATAAAATAGACTGTGGTGTTAATTGCTAAAAATTTTTCTTCTTTTCTCGTCGAACTTTTATTGCCTCTGTGTCCTTTATTTAACAACATTTTATGTATCGACACGATGAAACCACCTAAGCTGGAGGATAGTTGGAGACAAAGCCACCCTGATAAGATTGGAAAAAACTATTGAACACTCTATGATAGAGTTGAGAAAAGATCTACAAAAAAAAAAAAAAATGAATGATTTAGCCAGCCGCTAAAGTTTTTAAATAATATTTAATACTTTAAATAAACAAAATGTGTAATATGAAAATGATGAATTTTCAAAAAATCAATATAACTTAAGCAGGGGGTCCACGGAAAACCAGAAAACATGTCAAAGGGTCCATGAGACAAAAAGTTTGGGAACCACGGTTATAGTAGATAGAGATGTAACTTGCTACTAATTCAAAGTCTGAGAAAGAATAAAAAGGAATGGTAACTCCTGACCATATCAGTGACATTAACTGTTTGGTTATGTTACTATTTTTCCACCTTTTAACATTATAGGGATATTAGAATAATTTATGTTATAAATAGTTGCCTAGGATTAGTTAAAACCTAATTAGTGAACTTAAATCAAATATTAATTGAAATTGTTACCCTATTATAGAGAAAGAAACGAACAAAATAATAATTCTCTCATACATTTTTTTTCTGTTCAATAATTGGTGAAATTTATCAGAATTTGAAAAGATTAAGCAGACGTCAGTCTGTCTTCGTGTTTGATGGTGTTAGTAATTACGTATTCTCTGAAACTAGAAGATAGAAAAACGATCAAAAAAGTCGAAATTTCGGGGGGTCATTTATTTACCGATATGTCCTGTAACATTGCTTGGTATTGACACTCTATTAGACAGGGGTACAACTTGGGGGCAGCTCTCTCCCTCTGACGTTCTAGAGAAATTGCCTCACCACTTCATCCCCACCCCCCCTCTCAACTTTTCCCGCCATTCCTCCCCCCCCCAAACAAAACTTGTTCGTCATTCTTTCTACTTGAGATGAAGGATAGAGGGATAGGAGAGTGGGGGGGGGGAGTATTTATTTCGGAGTATATGTGTGGCTGAGCGCCTGTGCGGGTGTGGGTGGATGAATATGTGTGTGTGTTTGTTTGACTAGTAGTAGGTGTGTGTGTTCGTAAGGAAAATCCAGAAGGGGAAGGGGGATGAGAGGAAGATGCGGGCCATTCTTTATCTCCCCTGCTAACTGAGCCAACCCAGAGACGGTGGTCTGGTGGTAGAAATTGGACATTTAGCCCAAGGGTTAGGGCAACGTTTGGCTCATTTCGTCCAGAACTTTATTTACACTTAGTACTGTGTTAAGAAATATAGAACCAAAAACTTTAATATCAAGAAAATACGAACTAAATTCTAGCACAACAAATTTCGGTTGGTTGATTTTACAAAATAGTTTATTTTATTCTGTAACTTTATTCTATACATAGGGCTCCTCAGCCACATGAGACCGCACCATATGGAGAGAGATGTGACCAAGAAAGCTGTGGACAGCGAAAGAACATAGGCCTCGGCTCTGTAAGAGAATCGTACAATTCGAAAAATGTCCAGCTCCTCTACCATTGAAGCGAAAGCCACATTAGCCTGCGATATTTGTGGACGGGAGTGTCTCTCCAAAATAGGGCTCCACAGCCACACGAGGAAATATGCGAGATAAACCATAGTCGTTCTACGACTGAAGGAGGCCAACAACAATCTTTCGATATAGAAGAAGTTCTTAATACACGAGCTAAGGCACTGGCTGGTATTAGTTACATTAGTTACATGGGAAGCGTGGTCGAGAGGCCAAGTGCGGCTTGAGCTTGGCTTGCTTGGCTACCTAGAAGGGGGCTCGATGTTCGACACCCGACTCGGGCAGAGTTGTGTTTACTGAGCGCCCAAAGGCAGCACAGGAAACCAACTCCTAGATACCCCCTCCCCCCACTGGTCCACAAATGAGATTGGACCAAAGCGCTCTGAGCATGCTCATGAAAGTAGCGCTATATAAAAGCTATAATAATAATAAAGACGTCACAGCCTAACTATGATCTCATGTGAAATGAGCAGAAGTCTCTTATATTGACCCAAGATCACCTTTAAAAGGCTCAAAAGCCTGAGATTGCGATGTGTATAAACAAAGCGTTAGGTGCTACATATGAAAGCTATAGTCCAGTCTGCGTCTGTAAGCTATTGGATTTTAAGTGTTTGAATATTTTTTTCTAGTGGTGACATTTTAGTCAGTGAAAGCTAAAATAAAAAAAAAAGTAACAAACAGGAAAAACCGGCAAAAAGTTTTGAAAAACGAAAACAAAAAAAAAAAAACAACGTTTTTGTACCAGTGAGTTTGAATCAGTCATGTAATTAAATTTGTAATAGATCTAGACCAACAACAATAAATCGTGCGATCAGAAATATTTTTTAAACCAATTGTTTTTGTTTCGCGCTATTTCATGCTCTAATCGTTTCTCAATACGCTATGATCTTATCACTTATCTGGACCAGTTGGAGATATGATCTTATCACTTATCTGGGCCAGTTGGAGAAATGGGGTTGGGGGGGGGAGGAGGAAAAAGAAAGGGATATCTGTGTACATTTTAACTTAATACTTTTTAAAATGCTTTTGGAAACGAAATGAATTCAAACTCATGTCTGCTCAAGCCGACTAACCACTCTGCTTGTGAGGTGCTAATAATAATAGCAGATAGTATTAGGCCGGGTACGTGACGTTTTGGCGCCGCCGTTTTGGCGCCGCCGTTTTGGCGACGCCGTTTTGGCGACGCCGTTTTGGCCCGAGACGTTTTGGCGCCAGCCGTTTTGGCGATAGGGACGTTTTGGCGCGAGATATAATTTGACGATAATTTTATAGCACGTAGCTTTTATAACAATGTTTATTTCACTTTACCATAATATTGTATGTATAGTATGAATTCTAACACGTAAAGCGATTATTTTTTTTTTTTGTAATATAAAGGTTTTGCTTCTTTCATAAATATTGGCCAATAATAAGTCAGATTCCTAAATGATAATGACATGCTATCTTCTTCCTTTTTTTTGTATGTGAGTTCTGCTAATCGTACTGGATGACATTTTCCTATGTCTTTCTAAAAGACATATTTGTTTATTTGAAATTAATACTGAATAAGTACTAGCTAAGTGTCACACTTTAATATAACGAAAAAAATATTTACATCTAAAGCTTTATTACGCAGAATGATGACAATAACTCCACACATAGTAAAAATCAAGACACGAATGTGGTCAGTACAAAATCTAACGTGAATCCACAAATGGGAAAAATAGATCGATACAAATTCACGACACTAAGATACTTTGAAAAGATATATTTTGAGAAATTTGGTAGGGATGATTTGGGTGACACATCTCGCATTGACGCAGGTATAGTTAAACAAATGAAGATGAGACTAGAACCGAGCACTGGTCGTTGGTGTCATGCGTCTGGCGATTATCTACTTGGGACTGGTCATTACCCGTGACACCTACCCCCCCTTCTCCTCCCGCTCACATTTCACTCCTTGTGTATACTCTTTCTTTCATCCCTTCCCTCTCTAACGCGTAAGTCATTAAATAAAACAATGTTAATGTAAACAAATAATTGCTTCACTTTATTGTCTATCATTGTTTCATTTTGTTTTTTTAAAGAAATAATACAATAAACGTACATAATGTACTTCGCGCCAAAACGTCCCTATCGCCAAAACGGCGGCGCCAAAACGACCTTCGCGCCAAAACGGCATCGCCAAAACGGCGGCGCCAAAACGGCGGCGCCAAAACGTCCTGCTTCGTATTAGGCCTAGTTATAATTGTTTGTTTTAAATTTAATTTAAATCGGTGATCTATACGGTGGACTAATTCAGCTTATACCGCCACTTTCGTCAAGTACTATTTCTTTCCCCTGTTCGAAATAACAAACAAAATAATTTATTACGACTAGTTAATGAACTAGGTCATTATACTTATTTTTATTTAATTCATGCGATGTTAGATAAAATAAATAATTGTGCTAGCTTGATCTGAGATTGGGTATGGTGGAAATACCGTGTAAAACCTTTTCACTAGACAGACAGACAGATATGATAAAAGCTTTGCCACTGAATTATCCAATAACCTGTAAAAGTAGAAGGTTCTATAGTAAATAATTTTAAAATGATAGCAAATGAGCTTATTCTCTACACAATGGCCAATTCCCTATCTCTATATAAAGCAAAATTACCCAGTTACATCTTAGGAATGAGCTAATTGGTTATTTTGTTCATTGTTCCATAAGCTAGGACACATTTGTACAAAAGCTCCTTCTTCCCTAGCGCTATTAAAGCATGGAATGTGTTGCCTGAGCTAGCCAGGAAAACCAGTCACTTGGCAGAATTTAAGTCATTGGCTAGTATGCATGACTAAAATGCATGAGGCGTAGGACGTAACCATCTTCTTTTTTTTTTTTTTTCGAAGTAACGTCTGCATTTTATAAGATAAGATAAGATTTATTTACTGTCATTGACAATGATTAATTGTGCGAAGTTTTAACTTAATCCGAGAACGGGAAGTGGGGAACAGATATTGGTATATAAATTAAACACTACGGTTTAACGGGTTTATACGTGTATGGGTTGTACCAGGGGCGTCCTTAGCAGTGCGCGGGGCCCTGGGCGAGTGTCATGTGCGGGGCCCTTAGCCGTAAGGATAAACTATATATACCGTATCACATCACTCCAACCGGCTAATCCATGTCTAACGCTGTAATAATAACAAGAGTGTATGTCCGCCTTAACGCTGTGGGCATTACTTATTTTTGTTACAAAACATAGAAAATTTCGTAGTCATTGTTGACTATTGGCCGCGCTAAGTGCTATATACACTGTATTGTAATTGTTCTGCATAAAGAAAATTCTTTCAACTAAAGAAAAAGTTTAAAAATTACTCCCATGACCATAGCCTATTGGGAAAAAAAAACACATAGGCGGAAACAACAGTTCTAGATATTTCATTTCGTATATTAACATCGACATACAATCGGATTTTATTAGGAAAATGTGTGGTGATCAAGTTTGCGACTATAGAATCTCTGATCGCGGGGCCTGGGGCGGTTGCTCCACTTGCCACCCCCTAAGTCCGCCACTGGGTAGTACATATATGATTGTAGGAAGGCCATATTATATTCCTGAAGCCATTAGATTTAGCACGATTACGACAACTTATAGCTAAGTCCAGAAAATTAAAATAGTTTTCTTATCACGACGAATGTAACTTAAGATTTGAAAAATCTCCCTTTCCTAATAAAACAATAGGATGAACCGCTTTCTAAAAATATTTCGTTGCATATAGTGTTTCTGAAAGAACGTAAATTAAAGAGCCTATTTTATCACGAAAAATCATAATTGAATAGAAAAAGCGGCAACTTAAAAGTGATTAAAAGAAATAAACTTAAAAAACTGTGAAACCATTGGCAATAAAACGTGTCCTCTTTGTATCTGTAAATTTAAAAATATACTTTTGTTTTTTTTTGTAGTGTAAATTGATCCGAAAAGAAAAGTACTAAGATGGCTGATCGGCAAGACACACAACCAAAAAAAAAGGAAATTGGTTACAAGACATACATTGACACATAGACATTATGAGTATGATATGGAATATAGTATACTAGACAGATATTACCCGCTGCCGGCGGGTCTTAATTTGCGTATTGCTGATGTAGTCAGTGATATAGTGCACTGGAAACAATTAAAGAAAATAATAATGTTTTAAGTACAGCGAATGCGTGAATTCACGTAAAAAAAATTATGAATGGAGCTAAAAATTGCCAAGTGACCTTAATTTACGCGATATTAGGATAATAGTTGCAATAATGTAAAAATGCTTTAGAAAACCAATTTCAATGTTATTTTGATTAAAATATAAAATGAATGAACTATAATTAGTATGTTCATGTGTTCACGATTAAAACTATCTTTGCGAAGAGAAGTTTTATCATCTTAGAGTTGAATTACAGTTTTAGACCTAAATCTAGAATGCCTAGATCTAGGAATAGAGAAATGTGTAACTTTTCGGTAATGTCTATTGAAAGTATGTTCAACAGGATATTTATATTCGCAGATACAAAGAACGAACTTATGTAAAAATCCTTTTCAAACACAAATTTGAAGCTTAATTTTGTTAAATAATAAAATCATTAGACTATATTTAGAAAGCCTTCAGGATAGAAGATTTAAGAGTAAAGTAGCAATTATACACAAAACACTGAACCATAATCTCCAAATACAAAAACAAAACTTAATAAAATACTCAGAAAGACACAAAGATAAAGGCATATTTCTCGTCCCATATGCTAGGACAAATCTGTACAAATGCTCTTTCTTCCCTAGTGCCATTAGAGCATGGAATGGTTTGCCTGAGCTAGCCAGGAAAACCAGTGACTTGGCAGAATTTAAGTCACTGGTAAATATGCATGACTGAATGCATGACGCGTAGGACGTAATCATCTTCTTTTTTGAAGTAACGTCTGTATTATATAAGATAAGATAAGATATTTTGTATTTTCATGCGTCAAAGTAAAAATCTATAAGTGCAAAGTGTATTTTTTTAAATTAGATATAGATCTAAATCCTTTCGATCATTTCTCATATCAACATTGTAAACAAAGCCTAGATCCATAAATACTATAGCTGTAATAGAGTTGGTCAAGTTTATTTTTTAAGGGTCTTAATTTTGTTTTAGGGCTACAATACATACACTAGGGTCTAAGCTGGTACCCAAGGAACATTTCTGCCAAATTTAATCAAGATTGGTCAAGCGGTTTTGATTTCTATTCGACACCTACATAATACATACATACGCTTCACATTCAACTTTATAGTATAGATAGTGATAAAAGTGAACTGATTCCGTTGGGCAGTCATCCTCTGCAGAATGTCAGAGGACAGAGGAGCAAACATAGTTTACCGGCGAAAACCAAAACGAATGCGCTCCTAAGGCAGATGGCTTGACGATGTAGAGGCAGATTGTAAAGTGTTGGTTATAACTTTACATGAGAATGTCGTATGTTGTAGTGGTGCTGTATGATGATAAGAAGCCTCTTCTGTTGCTATGTACTTAAAACACGCACTAGATTGGCTGGTGCGTATGCATTTATATTTACACAGTGACTTCAAAGACCATACACACACGTAGAATTACTAATGGACTAATGAAATAGCAGACAATACTTTATTACACAATAAGATATACAATAAGAATAAAGGCATTTCCAGCCATCACAATAATACATTAATCCAAGCATGTCATGCAAATGAAATTCACAAATAGGGTCCCTGATATTTTCTAAGTCACATATTCTTCAATAACATATATAATACAACGTACGCTCCTTATCCACAGGAGTCTATGAATCAGTTCTAAACTCATAAATTACTACGTGCAAAAGGCACGTAATTATGTCAAGGGACTTCAAGTCACTATATGTCACAGGGAGTCTCAAATAGATGTGTTACACAGATCTACAACAGCTAAGCGTTCGGTAATGGACACGAAAAGCACAGGATAGATCGGAATAGAAAGTGTCGGTGCGTATGTTATGGTTTTCTAGCACCAATGTTTGTTAGGTATACAATCTTTGAACGCACCTTCTTAGTTGCCTTGCTTTTAAGCTAATGGAGGGTCCTGGTCTTCACCAGGATTCGAACCCCAGACCCGGGTTCGGAAGCCAAGTGTTTTAATGCTCAGCCACCGCGCCTCCAGTAGCTCATATGGGAGCATTAATTGCCTTTCAAGACAGAAGGAGCCATTTTGTAGTCCTTACTACTGGGCGAAAGAAGTTGCTTTCTTTTACTTTGGCATCTCTGTGAATGGTGCGCATCTCTTGTGTAGCGATAGTGGTGCGCTGAGTTACCAGAATATAGTACACAAAGGGTGCTTTAATCTTTCTTTTTATCGGTAATTGTAAAAAAGAAGTAGATAAAGTACTAAGTTAAAATATACAAACTCTAATAAAAGTCAATTTAAGATGGTTAAGATACCGGTTCTCAACCTTTTAAACTCGGCGACCCCTTTTTACAATCCCCCACTCTGCTGCGACACCTCCCCCCACACACACACATTCAGGAAGAGAAGACAATAACAATCCATATTTTCGATGGTCTAAGGCGACCCTTGGCAAATGGTCAATCGATGGTCGCGACCCTCAGGTTGAGAACCCGTTTTTGAGCATACAGATTGAACGCTTTTATTTCAAGATGGACCCGTTGTAATTTTGAGAATTTCGACTGTATGGTTAGCACTGTTATAAGTGACTGCTTTAAGATCATTGTTACAGTTTGGTTAGTTCATTCATTATAGCTTTACATATCCCCCCCCCTCAGCATTGGGCGTAGTTGTTACAGAGATGACGTCCTGATCATTTAAGATTTGCTCGAAGTTATTCATTCCTAATGGGAATTGTGTAAAGTCGTCTGCTTAGAGTATATCGACTAATCGCGTCTTCAAGGAACATATATCTTCACTCGGAGTCCCAAATGTCTAAGTGTGTGTTATTTATAGATCGTCACTGCACAGTCGATACTTTTAAGGGTACGAAATAGGGTTAGTGGTTAGGGTTAGGGTTAGTGGTTAGGCGGGGGTGGGTGGGGGTCATGGATCCAAGGGTTGGGATGCTTAGAGGTGTGATAGACTTCCAATCTACGTCTGTACGTGTCTATGTGGGGGAGGGGCGGGGAATTTTCTCATGCGTGTGTGTGTGTGTCTATGTGTGTCTGTGTGTGTGTGTGTGTGTGTGTGTGTAAGACAGCTAAGGGACGCAGAAAGACGCAGTGACCAGACAAAGTCTACAGAATCCAATTTGCTTCCACCAGCAATGTCTCAAGTTTGATGTAGATAAAATAACCAGAATTATTGGTGGCGCCCGACCACCCCCGAAATGCCTCCCCACTGCCTCACGGCCAGCTATTCCCTCCCACCCTAATATCAGCCTTCGCCTCTCTGTGACGAGAATCTATTTCTTTGTGTCAACTTTCGTTCAGTCATTCTTACCCACCTTTTTTTTTTTTAAATCGTCAATTTGACTTTCAATCCATCTCTCTCTCCTCTCTCTTTCTCTCTCTCTACATAGATCTATCTTATCTTTTTTTATAGCCATCTCTCTATCCTCTATTTTTCTCTCTATACCCATCTCTCTCCTCTATCTTTCTCACTCTATCCATCTCTCTCATCTCTTTTTCTCTCTCTCTATCCACATCTCCTCTCGCTTTTTATTCTGTCTCTCTAAAGCATTACTTTATCACTTATTCTTTATCCCATCATGCCATTGTTATGATTATCCTGAAGTGTTTGCGGTAAGTAAATGGCTGGCTATTCCACAGTTTAAGAGAGAGAGAGAGAGAGAGAGAGAGAGAAAGAGAGAGAAAGAAAAAATAGAAAAAGAGAATGTATGTTTGACTGACAGCCTTCGTGTTTCTAAAACAAACTCCACAAAAATCACTCACACAGGCACGCACATACACAGAGCACAGCAAAGGAACATAGCGAGACGCCAGGATATATCTGGTGGTAATAAATTGGAGCTGAGTAACCTAAAACACGCCTTCTTTTATGTAGATTCTCTATGACAAAACTGAGATTGAGATATCTTTTATTTATTCTTAGTTCTTAATATTTTTAGGTATTTAGAGAAATGAATTTCATGGATGCCTTCTCTAATGGGCACCTGCCATACGCTTGAGACGTAATGGTCATTGTGCTGATTTCAGGATATCCTCGTCTACCGACGACAATAAAAACTAATGAGCTTTACATCATCCCCCCCCCCCCCCCAGTTAGATCACATGGTCTGAAAGGGGTACATTTAACTTTCTTTTTTTTTACCTGTGTACCTAAAGATCCAGAACAAAAACAAACAAAAAAACCTATGCGTTTAGTTAAAACATCGTTGAAATTACTTAGAAAAATGAATACTAGGTTTAACTTATTCATATAATATTGTAGAATACTTTTTGTATGCAACGATAACCTTCATCATACAATTTGATAAAATCTTAGGTTATAACAGAAATTTTCGTGGTAAAACACTTGGTTTTTAAATGATACTGTCTCAAGTGTAATTCCATTGAAGTGCTAGGATGTTCCTGATTGTCAATACTCGGTCCAAGTAGCCCGAAAACTAACCTAATATAGAAGTATTACATTTTTGAAATAGAAGTTCAAATAAATACACACACACACACACAGTCTTCTTTTAAAATAAAACTTAATATAACTTCTACTTATTAATGTACACAAATGAAATGATAATTTAAACAAGATATAGCTCACTAAAAATACACGTTTCATCTGTCCTATGTATCTTTCAACTTTTCCACCAGTTCTTATCAACTTAAATTACGAAATACCATCTCGCGGTTTCATCAGACCCTCTTCAGCCTACACAATTAAAACATCCAGCCTACTCTCAACAAAGGCTACATCAGAAACAAAGACACACCTCAAAACACGAGTCCAACAAGCTCAAATGAATGTTCAACATTTGTTAGGGGGAGTAAGGTCAGACTGGTCAGACCATTAGAGATTGCCCCATCTCAAATCAATTCACACAATGTGTTTTGGAATAACCATTAACCCTTAGGGCGCTATATTGTAGTAGATATTCAACACAATTTAATGTGTTTTGTAATAACCATTAACCCTTAGGGCGCTATATTGTAGTAGATATTCAACACAATGTGTTTTGTAATAACCATTAACCCTTAAGACGCAATGTTGTAGTAGATATTCCACATAAACATTAACCCTTAAGGCGCAATGTTGTAGTAGATATTCCACATAAACATTAACCCTTAAGGCGCAATGTTGTAGTAGATATTCCACATAAACATTAACCCGTAAGGCGCTATTTAATAGTATATAATAATAATATCCATATGTATCCATAGGCTTTCATTGTTTTTCTTTTCTTTAAACAAAGAAACATTGAACACTTCCAAACAAGAAAAACAAAAAAATAAATAAATAACTTAAATAAATAAAGAGAAAAACAAAGTTGTTTGTGTATTTCTATTAAGATCCACCATCAACATAAACCGAAGCAGACGCCATCAGTTAATTATGTCTCTAGTTTCACTTGTATTTATTTATAGATTTATCTTTCATTTTTTTTTATTTTTTTGGCACACAAGAGCTATCTCCCCCAAATCTAAGATGAAGTCCTATCCACTTCCATGCTCTTCCTTATCGTTTGGATAGAGGGAGGGGGAGGTGTGTGTGTGTGGGGGGAGTCAAAGGGCCGCTACTCTGTCTGAGAGCATACTTATCAATTAGTCATCTTTCCACGTCGAGATAAACTAGCCACCAAGATATACCGGCCCGTAAAAACCCCGAAATATTATTAATAGTTGGTAGGCGGAAGACGAAGCAATAAAATGTTGGGGTCATAGTTTCGTTTTTTTACGGAAATGTGGGTATGAAGGGCTGGAGCTCTGTCGGTCAGTAGTTCGTTATCCCGGTATTGTAATCAAAAACATTAATGGAATAGGATGGGCTTAAAGTCATTTCGTTGAATGAAGCGGATTGCCCATTGAGTACATTCCGACATCAAAGGCATTTTCTTGAATAGGTATCATTTTTCTTGCAATTTAGAGCTAAAATAGCTTGAAAAGATTAAAAAAAAGATTAGAAAATAACGGAGTTACTAAATATAGTTAAGGTTTAAAAACTAGAGAAAATCACAACAAAAAATATGAATAATGAATAAACATGACTGGGAAGCGTGGTCGAGAGGCTAAGTGCGGCTTGAGCTTGGCTTGCTTGGCTACCTAGAAGGGGGTACGAGGTTCGACACCCGACTTGGGCAGAGTTGTGTTTACTGAGCGCCTAAAGGCAGCACGGGAAACCAACTCCTAGATACCCCCTCCCACTGGTCCACAAATGAGATTGGACCAAAGCGCTCTGTGCATGCTATAAGCATGAAAGTATCGCTATATAAAAGCTATAATAATGTGCACTAGTTAGATAATAAACACGTATCAAGAATGTTAAAGCTGTTTCAATACGTAATAATTCATAAAGTTTGATTGGACACAATTATAACGGTAAAAGGAAAGGAGTTGGGGGGTGCGTGAGGTGGCTGAATGGTTAAGCGCTTGGCTTCCGAACCTGGGGTCCCTGGGTCTGAATCTCGGTTAAGACTGGGATCTTTAATTCAAAACTTTTAGGGCGCCCATGGGTTCATCCAACTTTAAAGAATACCTGACCGTTGGCAGAAGAAACAGAAAAGTTTAAACATCATCTGCCCTATATATCGCAAGGTCTGAAAAAGGAGCTTCAACTTTTTTCCATTAATCTTGGAAGTCGAAAACAAGCCTTACTATTAATTTTTTTTCATGTTGTTTTTTTTTTATTTTAAACAAAAACCAAAGAAAAGTGTCTATCTCAGAGAGATAGACATTTTTCTTTATCTAACCTTGTTAACTTCACCGAAAATCCAAAATAAATAGAAATGAGTACCATTTCATGCTCTAATTGCGCTAGGAAAAAAATGGGTCCTATTATTTGGAATAAAAAAATGTGCCTTTATTTTTGTGTCTTTCTGAATATTCTATCAAGTTTTACATTTGTATTCGTAGTTAATGGTTTAGTGTCTTATGTAGTAAGGCTACATTTCTATTTATTGTTCTATCCTGAAAAGTCTTTGAATTTAATGGTTTTACCAAAAGACTCAAGACAAGATTTCGGCAAAATTTAAAAAAAATGTAATCAGTTAATAATCAATCAACTCTAAAATATTGAAAGTACCTTTATTGATGATGCGCGTTTTGAAAGGATTTTGGAGTGGGTGTTTGTCGTAAAGGACGAGTGTCACCCCTCGAATAATAACCAATAACCATTTACCTATTTGCATTTCTTAAAATTGACACATGTTTTTGTTAGGTACAATGAATTATCTATAAAACTTGAACTTGGTCAGAGGACGTGTGGTAGAAATAACATGTACGATTATGTGAGGGGACAGAACCCCACATATTTAGCCATATCTCTTAATATTGAAGAACTAATTTCCTTTTTTGGTAACAAGCAAAATAATTAATTTCTATTTAATAAGTGACTAATTATTGATTCATGCTGTGTTAGGTGTGTAAAGTTTCAGCATGATACGAGACTGGATGTTGACGAAATAAGTGCTCAGGATTTATACTAAGCAGACAGGCTTTGTTATTCTGTGTAATTCTGTTATTCTGTTTAATGAATGCCATGCAGCAAACAAGAAAGAACAACTCTCGTCAACTATTTGTCGCTACATTCTTAACGGGTGGTGACTTTTGTGAATAAAAGACGCTACCATCTCTTGAGGAGCTTTTTCATGAAAGATGCCTTTCCAAAACACTCACGATTCCTAAAGTCAACCTGCACCCATTAAACCACTGTTACATAAGATCTGAACGAAGTGGTCGTCTCCTTTCCATTAGGACTAAAACAGAAAGATTTAAAAACTCCTTTATCCAACTTTCGGTCAGATTGTTACAAGTTCAGCAGGCGTCATCGAGAAGTACATAGAAGTCAAATTCATAAAGCGCTGGTTGTGAATGTGTATGTATTTCGAGTGTGAATGTTGTTCGAATTTTTATCTATGTAGTTTTTGTACAGTAGTTACGCTGAGGTTGTCAATTGTAGTCAAACTGAATTTCTATTAGATTGGATCATTCGGATTTACCATATCTTATCTTAAATGGTGAACAAAAAAATAGAGAAAAGTTCTTGACTTGTAGTAGCTGAAAGAGATTAGGCCTACTGTTGTTAAATTAAAGGGGAAATACAATCTTTGAATTTTGTATCTGTCAGACAGAACACTCAAATAGTCAGGACACTCAATGACTCGTCTGGGAATAGGTCCTAGGAAAATTGAGTCAGTCAGGGATTACCAAAAAGACTATTCAAACAAACAATTTCTCTTTTTTTCTTTAGTTTTATATTTCTTTTTAGAATTTATCTTCATTGCATCTTTAACACTCTCTTTATTTGGTCATCTTTCTCTTTCTCTCTCTCTCTCTCTCTTCTTTACTCTTCTTCTCACGATTTATTTTTGACTCTGGTTCTTTTTTGTCTCTTTTATTTCATTGTATCAATCAATTCATTTAAAAATAGCACACTCTTTTTTTCTCTCCCTCCCTCTCTCTTCTTCCTCTTTCGCTCTCTCTAGCTCTCTCCCACTCCCTCTCTCTTTCTCACAATCTCTCTCCCTCTCCATCTTTTCCTTTCTCTCTCTCTCGCTCTCTCTCTCTCTCTCTCTCTCTCTTATATATAACTTGTCTTCGAGTCCGAAGATTAATTAGGAATGCAGTATTTCCCGTGATGCGCAGTCCCAGTTGTGACCTACATATTTTGCCACATCCAGCCGGTGGTCGATTTAGATTTTCTTTTCGCCATCTACGTCTGTCCTTGGCAGCGGATTTTCGTTTGGACTCAAAATCTGTATCCCGCGGCCTTTGTAAGTGACTTCATGCTATCTCGCACGGAAGCCGCACGCAGCCAGGTGTCAGTTAAAGCAAGTAGGCATAAGTCTGATCTGGTCTTTAAAGCATTTCGGTGTGTCACTTCTGATTCAGCTCATAAAAAAAAAAAAACAACAGCTTGTGGTGGCCCCATTCTTGTGGAGTCCACGGGGCTGTAGCCGTGCATACCCTCCCTTAAATCCGACCCTGGTTGGTTATGACATTTTTTACTAGATTTTCTTTGAAGGCCTCACTGGTTTCCCAAGTTTTTAAAATTCTTCTCGTCCCCCATTTTTAATTAAGTTGTAACTTATATCTTAACTCCCTTGGAACTGGGTCCCCCCACTCCTTAGCTGTCAATGGATTTAAAAAAAAAAATTCTCAATGACTTGAGCCACGACATAGACTTCTACAGAATATAAGCACGGTACACGAGAAGAGGGGGGATGAAAGGTTGGGGGGGGGTTCTGGAAACGGGCATGGGGGATAGTTGAAGCTGTTTGATTTTCATTAAATTCTAACTACACAGTACAAATTGTACAAATACTTTAAATCTAAAGGGGAAAAATACAATTAAAAAACATTGGAGAGTGGGAACACACACACACACACAAATAGAGTCGTTAAACTCGACTTTCAATTACACTAGGTCAATCCAAGAGAGACAAAAAAAAAACGCGATCCAGCGGTGGACTTGTGGGTAAAGGAATGTGGTTAGGGTTGGGGGGGGGTATAGTCTTGGTTGGGGGTCGGGAGAAGGACGTTGTATTGTCCATTTTTTTCCCCTTATTTTTGTTGAATCGGAAATAAATTAAACTCATGTGTAATGATTACAAATGGACTTCCAGTGCCAGTATTAAGAGACCAGTACACAGGAAGCTGTTTTGCCACGTGATGTCATGTAAATGGAATACGAGTTTATGCATTTTGAAAATGAATGAATTTATTTTTAAAATAAAAAAAAATAAAAAAAAAGGGGGGGGGATCGTTTATTCGATATTCACAGCCCATCCCATATTCGCCATGAATGCCAAAACGTTGGTCAGCAGATGTTTATATGATACTAGTCGACCCGCGGCGTAGCATACGCCGCTATTGGTCGGAAGTATTCACATAGGCCATATTGTCGAGCAGAGTGTATGATTGTGCTTCCGTAAGAACAACGGACAAGGCGTCGCCATTGTTATCCCAATGTTCGCAAACAAAGCTTACAGCCATCTTGCGAACTTCGAGAGCAACAATGTCATTGATGACGATATATATGTGAAGCGGTGGCCATGGTTAGAAAACGAAGGACAATACGAAGAGCAAAATCAAAACAAATCTACAGAAAAAAAAAAACTGCTACTATTTAAAGGACACCAGATATTGACGTATGTAAAAAAAATATACATATAAAGGTAGTCAAATATAGAATGTATAAAGAAAAAGATTATTTGTTCTCCCGCCATCTTCTTTTTCATCTGAACCGTGCTCTCTGTCACCGCGAAACTTATAAGGGCTAACTCTAGTCCAACTTACAGATATAATAGAGCTCTCTTTCCATGACTTTTTCGTGGTGTCCCTCATGGTTGGGCCACGAAGAGAATTGTATAAATATAGATTCACAGCCAATTTCATATCCGCCACTATTGACACGGTTTGTAGAAGATAGTAGCCATCCAAGGATAGTTAAGAAACTCGCGTTCAACTAAGTACAATAAAACTATACTGAATACTATTTAGTAAACATATATTTAAACATAAAAAACATATTAATCAAATCGATCAATCACCTATTCTATAAGACTGACTTCCCTAGTTATCAACATAATATGTAGATGTCACTGACATACATAAAAAGAAAGCTGGATTATCAAAGGAAATATTAACCCAGATTAAATGTCAATTCAAATCTTAACTTAGACCTTTCCAACTGAAGCGCTATTCGACTCTATACAGTTGTCATGTGATAGCCTTTTGTTTTTCATCTCCACATTGTTTTCTTAAAGCGTATTCAATTAGGAAGAAAAAGCTTAATGACTTTTTCTTTTAGTTCTAACCAAAAGTATAAATGTCAGTTTTATTTAAGACGTTGAACTTTGTCTTTTCCTATTTGCTTCTTCGTTTTCACATTTAAATTGACCCACGCAAAATCTAAATAGAAAGCCGCAATAAAATAAATGAACATAAAAACAGAGAGGGTTAGAGGGGGGGAGGAGGAAATTATGAGAGAGAGAGAGAGAGAGAGATAGAGAGAGAGAGAGAGAAGGAGAGACTTGAGCAGAACATAAAGTTAAGTAGTCTTATTTCATTACACATTAAAACAAATCCTAAAAATATAACCTAATAAAACTAACGACACTGATAAAATACACAGAAAGGACACCTACATAATGTCAAATTTCTTATCCCTAACGGGAGTTTTATATATATATGTTA
>JADKLZ010005465.1:5915910-5941017 GCA_021533235.1 Biomphalaria straminea | reverse complement strand
GTATGTATGTATGTATGTATGTCCCCGTATAGAAATCAAAACCATTTCACCGATCTTGACAAAACTTGACAGAAATGTTCCTTGGGTACTAACTTAGACCTGTATGTATGAATTGTAGCCCTAAAACAAACTTAAAACCCTAAAAAAAAATAAAGTTTCCCAAGTCTATTACAGCTATACTATTTTATGAACTAGGCTTTGTTTACAAATGTTGACATGAGAAAAAGATCGAAGGGATTTAGATCTAGATTATTCTAGATCTAATTTTAAGAAATACACTTTGCACTTGCAGATTTTAACTTTGACGCATGAAAATACAAAATATAGTCTAATGATTTAATTATTTAACAAAATTAACCTTCGAATTTGTGTTTCAAAAGGATGTTTATATAAATTCGTTCTTTGTATCTGCGAATATAAAAATCCTGTTGAACATAGTTGCATTAGACATTACCGAAAGGTTACAAATCTCTCTATTCCTAGATCTAGGTCTAGAACTAAAGATGATAGAACTTCTTTTCGCAAAGATAGTTTAAAGCTTTAACACTTGAACATACTAATTATAGTCCATTCATTTCATATTTTAATCAAATTAACATTGAAATTTGTTTTCTAAAGCATTTTTACATGATTGCAACTATTATGCTATTATCGCGTAAAATAAGGTCAAGTTTCTATTTATAGCTCCATAAATGATTTCATTTTTAACGTGAATTCGCGCATTCGCTTTACTTTAAACATTATTATTTTCTTTGTTTCTAATGCACAATATCACTGACTACATCAGCATTACGCAAATTAAGACCCGCGGACAGCGGGTAATATCTGTCTAGTATATATATATATTGTAATGACTCTGACTTGCGCACCATCATTCAGGCTAGTGCACAGGTGCGCACTTCTAGTGAACGGACTAGAACAGGATATTGACATTGTGAGAATAACGACTTCCGCCCACGTTGAGAGCCAAGATGGAGAGACAGTGCTAAATGAAGATGTTGCTTTATGTACCTGTGATGTCATGTAAATAAACATCTATATGTCTCGTTGAGTTGCCTTCACTCAAGTTATTACAATATATATATACAAAAGCACAGGCAAACAGGTTATAAGGACGTCTAATATGTATCTTCAGAGAAACACTCACAACTGAGAAGTCACGATTCTGTTTTTACTGCCGAAACAGTTCTGGTAGATAGAAAATACCACCGATTGGCTGACGCTGCTGAACTGCCAGGAGATGGTTGTGCTGGCCGTTGCTATGTTGTAGTCTTGAATTTTTCTGACTCCTGGCGCAATGACCTTGTCTCCTGCGTTGCCTTCTCTGTTTCTGGCGTCTGTGACCTTCATCCATCCAGGGATCTAGTTAAGATGAGTGCACATTTTATACAACACTTTTTAAATTATTTGAAAGTTGTATTTCAAAAATTGTGAGAAATGTAAAAGGTCAAACTTATTACAAAGCTGATATCAAATCCATCTGTCTGGGACAAAGATTTAACAAGTTATTTTTCCACATCCATTCTCTGATGCAATTATTCCTTGTCAGAGACAATTTTTAAAGGTTCACCAATTAGTTCACAAGTAATTCATTCATTTTTTATATCGACAAGGGAAATTAATTTGTCAATACTAAGAGATGTGGCTAAATGTGTAGGGTTTTCTTACCTTAATAATTGTACACGTTACTTCTCCCACAACCATTCTCGGAGCAAGTTGAGGCTTCACGCAATTATTTATTGTTTCAAGAATCAATTTAAAGAAAAAAACAACACTTAGTCAATTAATTATTGGGCGTATTTATTGTCTATTGAGACAGATAGACGTAATAAGGTGAAGATATAGATCCATCCATCATAGTGGCGCTACAGTCCATGGAGGGCTCTGGCCTGCTTGCACACATCCTTCCATTAATATCTCTCCACGCCCTAACCCCAAGCTGTTGCAGATCTGCTTCCACATCATTAATCCATCGCATTCGGGGTCTGCCCTTGGGTCGCCTGCCTTTTGGTTTTTGTCGGTATACAATTTTCGCTTCTCTGTCATCTGACATTTTTTCAAGGTGACCTGCCCAATATAGTCTGTTCTTTTTTTTTATTTCGGTCACTATTGGTGGGTCCTCATACAGTTGATAAATCTCAGGTGAAGACATAAAGGGAATGATATATATATAGCACTGCTAGGGGAGGTGCAAAGACTGCAGACCGAAGGAGGTATCACCCACCAGACGTGACAACGAAGTGCAATAAAGAAAGCTAACTCTCTGAACAAGTGAATGATTTTTTTATTAGATTCTTTTTTTCTTTAAGGTGCTGAGGGATTTTGATATCGAGGGCAGCTAGCTGCACTGTTTGACTTCAACATTAGCGACACCTCTGCTCTATACTAGAAACTGTCACAATGCTCAAGTTGACTAGAGGACAGCTAAGATAAATTACAAACTATTTTATCGGTCGAGTCTTCCTGTTGGTAACACAGGCTCGTAGCGTAAGCAAGAGCAAGTATAAACCCTTTGATGTACGGCGTATTGTTTGAAGGAAACAATGGAATTGTGTTATTAGACTCTCAGAGTCACGCACGCTCTCAGGAATCTGTCAATTGTGTAACCTCGTCAAGGAATGCACCGAGGGATAGGTGTGCTATGTTTATTTCACTGCTAGGGCAAAGGTTTTTACTTATGAATACAAGAAGACGTTCTTGAAATTTCTCCCTGAAGATCTTATAGCTTGGGACATAGGTCACAAATCTATTGTATTCATGTCAGGCCTTGGGGTGCGGTGGCTGAGCGGTAGGGTGTCTTGGCGTCCGATCCGATTCGAATCCTGGTGAAGAATGGGATTTGAGTCCACCCAGCTCTAATGGATCCCTGTCAATAGTTGGGGAAAAGTAAAGGCGGATCGTGCTTAAGCACCCTTGTTAAGCGAGGGCCATAGAGGCAGATGACCTTAACTTCGTCTGCTCTCTGGATCACAAGGTCTGGGAGGGGACCGGTATGTCAGGCCTCTAAAGTAACTTATCAACAGTAGAGATTTATTGGTCTATATTATTTACCTAACGACGAAATTTAATGGACCTCATTCACCAACGCAATATGTAGGGTTGTCACGTGATACGTAAATTTCATTATTTTATCAATCTTATGACGTGGCTTAATTTAATAATATATTGTTGGTGAATGAGGTCCATTGAGATTTTAAATAAATTAGAGAGTAAAGGGTTTAGTTTTAGTCAGCATATTTTGCATGTTTTAAAATTATGTTCTCATCCTCTTGCTAACTTCATGCATATTAAAATTGTTGAGAATTTTACCCCCTGTTTATATATAATATTTGTACATCCTTATTATAGTTTTTCTTCTTCTTCTTCGTTCTCATTGTTATGTTGAAGGGTTCAGATCACTGCACCAATATATGAGATGAACTGCAATGTGGTTTGTATATCAGGGAGCTCTCAATATAGTTTTCTTTCTATTAGGGTGTTTTGGGGCCATTGTCTTATACGGGCCTCTTGGTAAAGAGAGCAGTAATGGAGAACGTGGTAGGCATTCTCTGGTGACACTCCACATGGGCAGATTTCTCTGGTTCCAATTTTGTGTTGTCGCATTCTGTTGTGTCCGGTCTTAAGACGATTAGACGTTGATCTTGTCGGGATAGCTTATAGTAAGCTTCATCTTTCTTGTTATTTGGATGAGAGCTAGTCCATTTCTCAATTATTTTGTTTACATTTAATTTCTTCATTTCTTCTGGATAGCGTGCAGAGTTAATTTGTGAGTTAGTTCTCCCACTCTTAACGAGTGTGTCAGCCTTCTCATTTCCTTCTAGTTGTATATGAGCTTATTATAGTTAACTTTTAACAACTAATTTTTAAAGTTTATTATTCCATACGCTTTGTTCACCCGTCAAACTGTAAGATAAAAAAGTAGACATTTTTAGATGGGTCACCTGATGCAATCCGCATTCCTTGCACCTCTCTCTCAGCCAACGCCACCACTGCTATAGAGTTTACATGTTCATTTCATGTTCATTTTAAGTTACTTTCAATTATTAAAGTTCCCTCTGGCTTGAGATTAAAGTCAGTACAAATCAAATGTTGTGGTACAATAGACACATCTCCTCGCGAAATGTTAGGTGATAAAGTCACAAGAGAAGTGCAATATCAAGCAAAATGAAGGGCTTTTTGTTAGGTCTTAAAGCCGCAAGATAAGTGCAATATCAAGCAGTTTTAGAAATTTAAGATGTCTATAATGAAAGTACCAATAAATATTTATATAATTATACAAAGTGGCTCTAGCTCAGTTGGATCTTTTTAGCTTTTTCGAAAAATCTTTTAGAAGTAAGAAAGTAGATTTATTTTGTTGGTGTTATTAACGTACAGAAATATCTTGTATAAATGCACACACAGTGTGGCTAAATTTAGTTCATGGCGTAATCCGCCTATTGTGTCACGATGTCATGCACTTCAAAACGAGGCTAAACCTCGACCTTGGAAATAGTGCAGGCCCCAGCACATGTACAGCATTGGCAACATTTTTGAGCAAGTGAACAATTTTTGTAGCTAGCCAACTGGTCCTCTCGTGCGCTTGTCCTGTTCGCGACTTTCGGAGTGCAAGCCTGTTTTCATTTCCTCGTCTTCAATGACCGTTGTCTTTGTCTCTGTCAGATCCCTAGCAAGTTGACCAGTGACTAGTATGCGCAACCAGCAAAAAAAAAAAAAAAACAACATCATTCCAACTGGGACACGCACAACCGAAAACATGCAACATTAATCGGAACTCTAAATACTCACGGCTGTGGTTGTGGCGGAGGGCGCAAGGGGGGGAGGCAGATTATCCGAGGTGTCAACACTCAAACAGAACAGGGCAAGGAATGTCCCCGTGAGAAACGCCCTAAAGACATGGGCACACATCCAGGTAATGAAGCCATTAACGCGGACAACGTTTGCCCCGGTGCTTGTATGGGATCAGCGACCAGACGCAAAGTATACACTCTAAGCCAGGGTCGTACATCGCGATACGACAAGGGGGGTAGCTAGTGGACGGAAAGGGGGTCAGTGAGTGTGAACTTTTTATCTCCGTCAAAGAGTGTACAGAGGGTTTTATATTTTACGACATCCGAGCCAGCTTGTATAGTTCTTTAATGTTTACGACATACAGGCTAACGAGTACTTTAAAGAGAGTCCTGTTGTTACGAGGAGCGAACACGACTAATGTTTCAGTATTTCAAAGGGAGTGAGGAAAACGAACCTTTTTTAGGGTTAAAGGTTAGTGACAATACGTCATTTGAACAACTTATAGAGTGATGATTTACTCTTAGTAACTGATGAATGTTACAAAACAAAACAAGCAAAAGAAAAAAAAGATTACTTTTAAAAAAAGCATATCTAAGGAAAAGAACCGCAAATTACTGCCATTTATCTAAAGATGGCAGGTTTAGCTCCCTTTCTGCTATGTAAAACAAATTAATTAGTAATATTTCGTCCATCGTGGTTCGATGATGACCACTTTGTCATCCAGTGGGCTGAGGGCTTTGCACTGGGGTTTTGTGCCTCCTCATGTGGCTGGTGAGACCTATGCGAGCCCGGAATGTTCGGCCGCACTCTGGGCAGGTAATTCCAGCTGGAGCTAGTGTCGTTTGCCTTGCTTTCCTTCTCTGGCGTTTTTCTTTCGCCAGCGTTGTTCTTTTTTCCTCAGCAACCTGTGCGCCGGATCTCACAGCGCGGCGCCATGATACTCTGTTATGTGCCTCTGTCTCCCAGGTGCCTGGGTCAATGTTGAACTCCTTTAGAGAAGCTTTGAGGGTGTCTTTGTAGCGCTTTTTTTGACCACCTTGCGAGCGCTTGCCTTCTCTTAATTGGCCATACATGAGACGTTTTGGGATGCGGTGGTCCTCCATCCTGCACACGTGTCTTGCCCATCGCAGCTGGGACTGCATCAGGATTGTGTGGATGCTTTTCAAACCCGCTCTTTGAAGGATTAATTAATTAGTACTAAATGATTCACTAACTGGTTAATTTTTTGGATTAATTCGTGTATTGTCATCGACTATGAATGAATTATGCAGAATTTCAACTCGATCGGAGAATAGAACTTTCGAGAACAAATGTGTCAAAACGTAATACGGGGATTAAATTCATATATACATCCACACCTCTCGTTAAGTAGCATTTATTACCCTTAATTCGATATGAAACAAAATAATTAATCAACAATAATTAATTTACTAATTGTTAAATTGTTTTGATTGATTCATGCCTGTTGTGTATATATATATATATGCGGCTCGCGACCACCTTGCATGCGGCCCCTCTGGCCACCTAAAAAATTAAAAAAATAATGTTAAACTATTACGCTGGAAAACAAGAGATGACAAGCTATTTGAATTGAAAAAATAGTATTTGTTAAACTGAGCAACGAGAATGTGTCTGCAGTGAAAGCAAGCTACATTTTGTCAAACTTCATTGTAAGCCATTGCAAATCATTTAATAAATGTGATTTTATGAAGGAGTGTGTTGTTAAAGCCGAAGTAATTTGTCCTAAAAAAGTGAAAGCATTTAAAGAAGTAGCGTTAACTAGTGACACTGTGGCAGATAGAATAAATCACATGTCAGTCATGTGCGTGAACAATTAAAGAACAAAATAGCTGGTTTTGAATTATTTTCATTGGCTCTGAGTCAACTGGGTGTAGCACATAAGGACCTGTGAGTGTGACAGGCACTTTGACATACACTAGGAACTACTTGAGTTCTGTTCTATGCATACCACCACTGCACCACAACAAGCTATGATGTTTTTGTGAAATAACAGAAAGTGATAATGCAGTACAATTTACCTTTCTAAAGCTAGCTAGTCTAACAACGGATGGCGCACCAACCATGAAATGAAATGGTTTTTGATGCAAAGTTACTTGCAAAAATAAGAGAGACTGATAATACGTTTAAATTTGCTCATTTTCAGTGCATCATTCACCAAGAAACATTCTGCGCAAAGCAATTACAGTTTCAACATGTGAGAAGACCGGTTTCAGTCGCATCTTAATTTTATTCGTGTCCGTGGCTTAAATCATCGCCAATTTTCAATTTTTCTGGATTACATTGGATATGAATTTGATTGTGTTCGCTACTACACAGAAGCCCGCTAACTCTCATGACATATAATATTGAAGAGATTGTATGCACTGCGTGAGGAAATCGTATTGTTTCTGAACATGAAAGGAGAACCTGTAGAACATTTCCAAACTGACGAATGTAGTCAGGATTTTGCATTAGCAGTTGATCTCACTGGTCACCTGTAAGACTTGAATTTGAAATTTCAAAGTAAAGACAAAATTGTCACAACTGGGTGTAATCATGTGAATTACATTTTTAAGCAAAATTAGGACTGTGGATAAACCAAATATCAAGTGAAAATCGTGTTCACTTCTCAACGTGTCAGGAACTTAAAAGATTAAATACGGTTGCGACATTTGGTGAATGTCTTACATCTAGAATCGTTAGTAGATGCCTTCAATTACCGTTTTCGCGACTTCGTTACATAAGAGCAAGAATTTTCGTGTTTTGTATCTCCATTCTCATTTGATTCTGAAAATGCTGTTGGAAATGTGCAACTCGAGTTGATAGAATAGCTGTCAGAGTCTTAGATGAAATCGAAGTATATTGAAATGGCTGTGACAAAATTGTAGTTATTTACCCTGAACGGTATGTTGAATTGCGGAAATATGCTGCCAGAATTCTAGCTATGTTTGCATGCACTGGTCTCTATGAGCAGTTCTTTTACATAATGAAAGCTACAAAAACATCACCGTTCGAGATTATCTGATCAAAATTTGCCATCTGTGATGAAAGCGTCAGTGGCAAACCTGACATTAATAAAATGGTATCCCAGAAATGATGTCAAGCATCAGGACAAAAAAAAATAATGCGTAACCATAGTAGTTTTTAATTACAAAATAGTACTACAAAGTTAGCTAAGGGACAGGTATGCCATTAATTATTGTATTCTATTGTATTGTTTCTAATTTACAAAAAAACTAGTAGGCTGTTTTGCAACGGATTTTTTGCTGCGGCCCCTCAGGTCATAGTAAGTTGTTTATGCGGCCCATATACCTTAATGAGTTTGACATGCCTGATATATATATATCTTGTTGTGTGATGTGAACTGATCTGTTCTGGTGTGTCGAAATGTCATGGTGTCCTGGTCAGCTTGTGTGTGTGTGTGTACTGTGTTATTGTGAACTGTTTTGTCATTCTTGTTCAATAAAACCTAGATTCAAGACATGCCTTCTAGTTGCGTTTCATTAGGTTACTACAGTGCCTTCCCAGCTACAATGAAAAATTGTTCAAAGTTTCTAATAAAGGGGAAAGGGGGGGGGGGCGGACATATTTCAAACTTTTTACCAGCCAGCCGACAGAATGTATATAAGCTTTGTACAAAACAAAATTTGTAACCTTTCTATTTCGCTTTTGTTTCGTGAATGTTTGGGTCATCTACGGGATTAGTTTTTGATACACTCAAGATCTGTCGAGGTCTTGGTGGGACGACTGCCCCAGCTACAGTAAATACAAACAAGAGGAACGCACTATTCTCAACTATATACCTGCATGTTCCAATAGTCTACAGTCAGCCGACAATATTTGTGGGTATCCAGGTCTGACCTATCTCCACCCAGGTACGCCGGGATATGTTTCTTTTGAATCCTGTGAAGCAGTCCCCTGAGAGAAAAAAAAAATGGATCTTTTAAAGTAGCTATTGTGCTGGATTTACACCTTTTTTTTTAGTACTGGTAAAATTAGCTAGATAGCTATGCCATTGGATGGCTGCCTGGTCGTAAGGTTTGCGCTCTGGACTGTCGTTCAGATTTATCGATGGTCCAGGGTTCAAACCCTGCCCGCTCATATCCCCCGTCGTCCTGCGGGAGGTTTGGACTAGGAAGTAACCTATCTTTAATTCTGAAAGAACATCAGAAACATGTAAAACATTTTTTTAAAAACATTAATGTTAGAAAAATGATGCATTACGAGTATTGTAGAAAAATATAGAACTACGTTTTATAATCCAAAGTAAGACAAATGCAAGATGACGGTCTGAATAGTTTCTGTTAAACAATAAAACTCGTAGTTTATTTCTTCAAACGTAAAATTGGTTTAACGTCTTTCTCAATAAAATAATGGTTTACATAGGAGATGGCACCCTGTTTAGAAGAAAACGTTTACCCCACGAGCGCAGACTCTAAGTTTAAAGACTTTAAATAAATCGGCTGACTGTAGATGTTTGAAGTGGGGAAGCGAAAAAGTTTGACACAAATATCTATTTTTACAAAGAATAACTTCTACATAGTATTTTAAAGGCATATGTTATATCACGCTCTTGATTGTTCAAAATGATGTCCGTATGCCCGTGCACTTCAGAGCAGCGTGTTGTCCTAGAGATCCAAGATCGGGTAGCGTTTTGAAGGGCAACTTGTGACGTCTCGTTCCAACATCTTCCCAAACTCGTTTTCAAATCATCAACAGACTTTGTGTTACACCGACCACCCTGTACTTGGACGGGTTGGAGAAACGGGAGTATCGCTTGGAGAATTGCAGTGGCCTAGCTATGGTGATGGGGGGTTGTCTAAATTTGAAAATCTTCCCCCCCCCCAAAGGAGTGTCCGAAATTTGTTCTTACATAAAATATTACGTCATTATCTCATGCCATGATGTCGAATGTCAAAATATAGGGGCCCCTTAAGAGGTCCAGCCCCAAAATCCCTAGCTACGCCACTGGAGAATTACACAGACCTTAAGGGTGATTAGGCAGAAAACTCAACTCAACTCACGGCAAGACGTTCTTCTCCAGCACATTCACCAGGTTCCTGGCGTCCTTAGAGAGATACGGCTGAAGAGAAGCTTTCACGTCAGCATGCCATTCAGGGGTGTTAATCAGGAGAATCTCTTTGAAAAGACATGGGTAGTGTTCCACAAGAAGTTCTAAAATCTGATGGACAAAAGTCCCATCCCAAAAATTCAAGTCAAAATATTGCAATGTCGCTTTGCGAATCATTCTAATTTGTATGCGTATGTAAACGAAATGGACATTGACTCTTTCAATGGACATTGACTTTGAGAAAAAGTATCCAAATAGTGTCCATACATTTTCCGTTGGTTCCACTATTTCCTCTCGAGCACCCCTTGAAGTCACAGATATTTGATATCAAATAAAATAATTAACTCCCAATAATTAATTAACTAGTTGCGGTCGATAGGGCAGATGATGTAAAGATAATCTGTTTCTGTGGCCAAAGGTTAACGAGGGTGTCTTGTGGCTAGCACAACGACCTACTGCCTTAAGACTTACGACAAATTTGGACATTCTGCACCGCTGTCACAAACCGAAAATTATATGACTAAATAAAAAAAAGCTCCTATCACAGCAATAAGGTATATATCGAAACATCCAAAAGACTACTGATTGCCTTAGGGAGGAAGGCTTAGATAGTGGGAGAGATAGAGTGATGGAGTTGGTTTTCATACACAAACGAATATTTGCTTCAAAGTCAAACTATACCAACCTCTGACCAGAGCAATATTTCAGAACTGAATAAATGTTCCTTGGTGCTGAATTGGAGATCTACTATTACTAAAATGGCATCGATGGTTTTTCCTTTTCTTTTAGACAGTTTCTGAAAAGTAGGTCACAAGAAAATAGATCGTTGCCTTCTACAAAACATGTAGTTCTAAATTACTTTTGCACATTTTTTTTACATGTTTCTATGTTCCAACAGATTGTACATTCCAAACAAGACAAAACACAGGGAGGTTTGGAGAAAGACGGACGACAAGTCTTGCTTGGTGCCCTAACGGTTCAACACAATAAGGGATAGGTCAAGATAATATCCCCAAATCCAAAGCCTTCCACAGGACGACAGCAGGGCCGGCCTTGTGCATAGACAAACTAAGCAACCTCCTAGGGTCTCTTATAGTCGGGGGCCTCATGGAGGAATCTTTTTAGAAAATAGCGAAAATTGTAGCCAAAAAAATTATTGGTTTTAAATAAACTGTGTTATGATTTTTTTTTTTTTGCGCTGTTTATTTTTTTGTTTTTTTTTCTATTTTATTTGGGCGCCTCCTAATATACTTCGCTTAGGGCCTCTAATTAAAAGTACGGCCCTGACGACGAAGTATGATACCGGGCAGCAATCTAGAGTGCATTTCCCAAGACCAAGTAGCTCAATATATTGCTGTAGGTACTTTAGAATTGTCTCACCTTTAAATACTTTAGAATTTTATTACTGTACTATAGAATTTTCTTATCTTTAAGTACTGTATAATTTTCTTACCTTGAAGTAGAACTTTCTTACCTTCAAGTACTGTAGAATCTTCTCGTGTTGGTAAAGTTTGTACTTGATAAGACCATCCTTCCCCAAGACTTTCAAAAGAGACTTTAGGTTCAGCAGACCATAAAGTTCATAGTAGACAGGTGAGCCGGATTTGTCCACACCACATAAACCGCCCGCGTAGTAATCAAATATGCACTGCTCCGCAACATGTTTTTTTTTTTTTTTTAAATAGTTTGTAGGGGGGAAGAAACAAAAGAAATGAAGACTTGTAGGAACCAACAAATGGAAACATTAAGGCAACAGTTAAAAATACAAGCAAAATATACAATAACATTTGCATATACATTTAAATTCTTGGCACAAAGGCACAATGTAGGCTATGTCGTTCCAACAATCCTGCAAGGATTACTCTCCCTTAAAATAACAACAGCCAAATCCCGTACAGTTAGATCATTGTCATTGTAATAAATAAACAAAAAGTAAATAAAAATTGTACTATTGACACAATTCCATAGTACATCATCGCCCCATAAGTTTAGTTTACCCATTTCATTCAATAAGTGATACATATCACACAATGACTTTTTATTCTCATCACATCTTTTAATAAAGCTTATATCAACTTGCTCTGCCTGTCTGGTAAAAAAAATATGCGCACGTTATTTATCTCCAATCCAGCCTATAACCAGGCACCTCCCGGGCATGCTACCCTGCCTCATAGTGGCGCCCGGGTGGAAACGATCGTTGGAGGAAACGATTAGGCTAAAGGGTAGCAAAACAAGACTCCCGGGGGGGGGGCCTAAGGGGGTGCCAGAGCATCCTCATTGCACTGCGCGGAGTTGTAAAAAAGCTCCCGCAACCTTGTCACAACCCAGGCGCTGTTCTTCAAGGGGCCGTTACATAAATGGCGTGTCCCACACAGTTAGCTTGGTATAGAAAAGGAAAATGGCGGGGTTCTTAGCATACGTGGCCTCTTGCCGCTAGTCTGACCCACCCGCCAGACAAAACAGTGTACACTGCTTTCATTCGGGGGCTCTTGTTCACCTTTGCTGGCCTAGAGTTCCAAGAGCCGAAGGCTCAACTCTACCTGACAGTTTAAGACAATTTAAGAAGAAGAAGAATAACCAGGCACCCACACGCTGGGTTGGACCGCTTGGATTCGACAAGCTCCATCCACCTGGCCTTCAAAACCGTAGACAGAGAAGATCCCAGTTAGCTTGACAAAAAAAAAGGGCCTGACCCAATCAGAGTTTAATACAGACGTGTCTTAATTCGCTTTTCATGTGTCCTCCGTAAATTCTATAAATATTAGAAACTGAAAATCTCTTACGTCTGGTGGTTTATATTCTTTTAACAACTTGTCCACTGACATCTGCTCTCGGAATTCCAGAGACTTTCTCATTTTGGCGTCGGCCATGATGACGTCAAACTCGGACACCTTCAGCCATTTGGACAAAGCAACGTCTGACAGATCAAGTTTCCGGCCATAGATCTGATGGCTAGGAAATACAAAGATGAAAAAAAAAGGATCTAGACTTAGACCTATGCGTTTTTTGTGGTGGCGCGCTGGTCTAATGTTCAATCATAGTTCGATGACATATAATTTTGTTTTTGACAATGTGTTAAGTGAATCCCAAGAATGGACAGGCCTACCATTGAAAAAGGTTTTAAACAGGGCAAAGGATAGAGAGGAATGGAGAAAGATGGTCTACAAGTCTTGCTTGGCGCCCCAACGGTCCACCAGACTAAGGGATAGGTAACAGGTAACAGATCAAGTGATGCAATCGTGTGACATATTGGGGGAATTTAAGCTCTTACCAGAAGAAAAAAAACTTAATAATGCCGTTACTTTTTTTTTATTATCAAGAAAAACTGGTCGCCCCCACCTCCGTTATATGGATGTTATAAAACGGGATTTAAAATCAGTGAACATTGATACTGACCATTGGGAAGACATATCCCTAGAACGCACTAGTTGGAGAGAGACGGTGAACAAGAAAGCTTTGGACAGCGAGAAAACATGGGCCTCATCTCTTGAAGAAAAGCGTGTCAATGGCCAGCTCCTCTACCACCAAAGCGAAAGCCACCTTGACCTGCAATACATATGGGCGGGAGTTTCTCTTCAAAATGGGGCTCCATAGTCACATAAAAAAGTGCTTCAGATGAACCATAGTCGTTCTACGACTGAAGGAGGCCAATAATAATAATAATAATGTTTTAAAATTGCATCACGTACAGTTAAAAGATAGAAAATAGAACAAAGTTTGAAAGCTAGTGTTACGGCTCTTTCGCCGTGGCCAATATCAAAATGAAATAAACAGGAGGTAATCCCCAACCACAGACGAAATGCCAAACAAGCAATAGATGAAGTCGACCAGCGATTCAAATATTAAATACGTTTAATGCTTAATAAGGGATCCTTCAATGTCCTTCTTTATTTGCCGTCTGGTGCCTCAATCAAATACGTCTTGTTTTTAGTGTCGACTTGATCGTTCTACTTTTTAACTAACTTTGCGTCATCTCCGTAACAAATTATAACTTATTCCTTTATTATTCCCGAAACAAATCTACATTCTAATCATGTCATAGCACTAGGTTTGCGCTTTTTCCTTATAAGCCTCCGAAATTAATAAACCAAGATGAACGACAACGTTTTGTGGCCAGCACAACGATCTAGCCTCCTAGACTGCCTGTATGTACACACTTTATCCAGTGCCGGATTTACGGGAGTGCAAAACTTTGGGCGCCGAGCCTTGAAGATGGTCTTTAAATAATTTTTTTTTCTTCATAAAATTGTAGGGGCCTTATAAAAAAATCATGCCCTAAGTATTAACATACTAATATCCGGAACTGCCCACTTATAATCCCAGGATAAATTCTAATTGGTCACCCACGTTGTGAGCTAGCCACTGAGATACAACGTTTGACTTACTTAACGAGAGGGCGAAGTCTTTCTTTCAGTTGTCTCAGTTTCAGCGGGAGCTTGTCGTCTGCACTTTCCTTCGCATCACGTTTGATTGTCTCCCTTATCTTGCCCTTGACGGCGGCCATATTGTTTTTTGTTTGTAACTCCGTTACCCACGTGTCATGTTGTTCCTAACTGAAAAAAAAAATGTTAGTAGGTCTACTAATTAGTAGGTAGGTAATACTTACTTAAAACATGTGCCTCGCGATAAGGAAAGGAAAAAATTACAAGTAGGTCCAAAACATCAAATGATGTTTTCGTCTCAAGTTCTCAACTAAGGTTAGAGGTCAACTTTTTAACTTGGATGGTTGCCTGGTCGTGTGGTATGCTATGCACTTCGGACTCTCTTCACAAAGGTCCTGAGTTTGAACACTGCCCGCTGCCCTCTCCTGCAGTCTTGCAGGAGGCTTGGACAGTGACGTGATAATCATTAATCCTGAAAATCCTTAATCCTGAAGAAACGTCCGAAACTTAAGAGTGAAGTCAGTAAAGAGTTAAGTTTCCATAAGACCTAAAGTTTCGTATTCAACTATTAACATGGTTGACGGTTAAGCAGTGGCGTAGCTAGGTGAAGGGAGGAGGGGGGAGAAAATTTGAAAATCCCCCCGGGCCCCCACTTGAGGGGCCCCCCAAATGAGTGTTTTTTACATTAAAAATTAAGTATTATGCAAAATGTAGGGCCCCCCAAAGATGTCCCCCCGGGCTCCCAAACGATGGAAAATTTCTAGCAACTCCCCTGCGGTTTACCAGGGGTATCACGTGGCCAGTCTAATAATAAACCACCTTTATTGTCCCAATTTAATGTCACGGAGTTGGAAGACAAATAATTATGCGGCAGTTTGTTGGGTACCCAGGCCCGACCACTTTGTTCAGAAGAGCATCTAAGGAACTTTGATGTTTAAACCAAAGGTTTCACTGTATTTCGAACGTCAATAACGATGGATTTTCTTTTTGGGAAAAGATAATAAAACATTGTTATAACAATGTACTGTGCTATACAATTGGAAACTGTGTGTAAGACATGCACTAGCCATGGCTAGGAATGCGAAGAATTGATTATTTCGTGCAAGATCTACAATAGTGGGAAGCGTGGTCGAGAGGCTAAGTGCGGCTTGAGCTTGGCTTGCTTGGTTACCTAGAAGCAGGGCCGGTCTTAGGCCACTGCAGCCTATGCGGCCGCAGTGGGCCCCGCGCTTTCACAGGCCCCGCGCTAAGTATATGCATATATAATTGCATAATGATGCACAATATACGAAAAAGGCGTGGAAATTATTATTAAAATCTCCTTAAAACTAGACAAACTTGTTATATGGAAAACACCAAACTTACGCGAAAAAAAAAGCCTTGTCAACTTTCAAATTTAAATAAAAATATAATAATAGGGCGAATTTAAACCGAAACCGAAAGTTCCAATACTTTATTTACATTAATAGTCACTGGCATATAAAAGTAGATCAAAATCTATCTGGATCTCATAAAACAACGAAAAGCGATATTTTTTATTGAATTTGTATTACATCGAGACCTACATCTAGAATTAGAATGAAAATGTTATATACGTCTAGATCTAAATCTAGACAGATTTGATATAAAATAATTTGATACTAGATCGAAATGATATTTAGCAGGTTTTTTGGTGAAAGATGGATAGAAAATGACCCAAAAGGTCAAGGGATGTTGGTAGAAAATATGTATCTGGTTGGGAAAAGAAAAAAGAAGAAAGAAGTCAATGTGGCATCAGTTAAGAACTAGGTGGGCGCCTTACATACGTTTTTAAAACGATCAAAACCCGAAAATGAGAACATAATCACTTGTAGTGAGACAGCTGAAACAGAGTCTATGAAGAATGCAAAAACTGCAGTGGTGAATGTCGTAAGAAAAGAAGACAATAATGTAACAACTGATTAGCATGTCGTAAGAAAAGAAGACAATAATGTAAGAACTGATTAGCATGTCGTAAGAAAAGAAGACAATAATGTAACAAACTGATCAGCATTTCGTAGGAAAAGAAGACAATAATGTAAGAACTGATTAGCATGTCGTAAGAAAAGAAGACAATAATGTAACAACTGATCAGCATGTCATAAGAAAAGAAGACAATAATGTAACAACTGATCAACATGTAGTTAGGGTTAGGGTTATGTAGTTATAGATAATGAGCTAAATGTGGTCGATTCATTGAGAAATCTGAATGAGCCTGTCATGTGGGTAGAAAAAAATGGAAAGTTCTTGTATTTACTATCTATTTCAAAAAGGTCCACCTGAGATTACTTTGGAGAATTGTCCGAAAAAAATTTGGTAGACATTTCTCTAGAGTCAATCGCAAACCAAACCTGGACTCGTACAACAACTTGATGACTTGGCTAAAGAAACTGAGAGTTGATGGATGGGTTGGTTCAGATTCTTGTGACAGCCAAGAAGTTGGCTGGAAACAGGGATGTTGTTGAAAACTTTCCAGCCAAACGTCAAAGGAAAAGGCAGTATGTTAATTCTGATGAAAAATTTGCACCTGGAAAAGCTGAAGATGGCTACTGGATAGATTGATTCAACAGAATTGTGAACACTGCAATTTAATCCTTGTAGCCGAGATTTGAACAGCTGAAATCAAGCCACAATCTATTTGGGTTTCTTGACAGCTTCAAGAGCCTTCAGCTTGATGACATCCGAAAGTTTGGCGGGAGCCTCGAGAAAGCATTGACGTCATCAGCAGACTAGTCAGCAGATATATGTGGGCGAGAATTAGCAGACGAAATGGAATCTTTAAGGCATAGTCTACAAAATAACACCAGAAGCCTGATAGAAATTTTAGCTTATCTGTCCAGTAATGAAAGGTACACTGCTTTCCCTATTTCATTTGTTGCACTCAGAATTTTTTAAACAATTCCATAACTGTAGCATCTGGTGAAAGAAGCATCTCGCGCCTTAAACTAATCAAGAATTACTTACGGTCAACAATACACGAAGAGAGATTGAACAATTTAACAATTCTTGCTATTGAGAGTGATCTATGTAGGAAACAGAATTTTGATGATCTACTACTGTATGAGTTCGCTACACGCAAGGCTCATAAAGTAAAGTTAATTTGATCGTGATTTTGTACTTATTTAAGAATGTATAAAATGCAAAGACGAATTTATGTTTAATATAAAATCTTAATTTTCATGTATTATCCTTATCCCTACCCATAATAGGCCCCGCGCAATTCGTTTCGCATAGGGCCCCGCAATCGCTAGGACCGGCCCTGCCTAGAAGGGGGCTCGAGGCTCGACACCCGACTCGGGCAGAGTTGTATTTACTGAACGCCCAAAGGCAGCACGGGAAACCAACTCCTAGATACCCACTCCCCCCCCCCCCACTGCTCCACAAATGAGATTGGACCAAAGCGCTCTGAGCATGCTATAAGCATGAAAGTAGCGCTATATAAAAGCTATAATAAGAATAATAACAGGTTAAAAAGTGCACCCCGAAAAGTTGCGCATATAGTTGAGTAGCCTGTGTGCAAAGGATCACTCTTCACATACAAGAAGTCCAGAAGATCTAACTAGATCTAGTATCATCTAGTTACAATCTAGTACTTAGCTATTTAGTACTATTACTAGATTATCTAGTATTTAGTAGTATATTTACTAACCTTACTTATAAATCTAGAACTCCAGATCTAAGACCAAGTCTTTAGATTTGTTTATAATCTGTTGAAGTTCACACTCGCCCCTAAGGTTAAAATTCCAACGTGAAGGTATTAGTAAATCATGTTTATAATACACAACAGTAACCAAAGCCTTTTTTTAAAAAAACGATTTAACTGAATATGCAGAAAAATACAACATATATAAACCACAGAATATTTTTTTTTTGGATAGTGTGGACATCCATAATGCTATCAGGTGCACGCGAAGTAAATGGTGCGTAACTCTTTCTCGAGTAATTTTGATAACATCTTTACATTTGTAAGAGTCTGTGTTGTTCCGTAGTTGAAGCAGCTGTGATGGGTACCTCGCATCAGTTTCTGGTCCCCGTGTCAGCTTTTTTGTCCCATGCACAATCATGCAGTCTCTTGTTCAACCTAGAGAGGATGACTTAATTCAAATTAAGCTATTTTAGCATAAAAGTAGCTTAATAGTATCTGGTTTCATCCAACAACTTCTAGATTGGTACACACCCAAGGTTAACGATCCCCTCCTGCCATAATGTTACTGGTTTGGGTGCCAGTTACTTGCCTTTGCCCCTTTTAAGAATGTCCTCTCTCAACTGAATAAGGCAACTTGACTAACCACTAACTATATTTTTTTCAATTTGCAAACCAATATTATGGGGAAACCCAATTGGCAGCTCACTAAACAATGCAGCAAATTAAGTTTCCCTTAATTTTTTTTAACTAAAAGATAATAGATCTATTTGTGTAGTCCCTTGATCCTATACTGCACAGCTCACTGTAAATTCAAATCACCGATTCTTGGCAGGTAATGTATTACACTGTATTTATTCGTTTTCTAAAGTATAACATAATGTGTTATAACTAAAGTAAACATTTATTGGTGAATACAAAGAAATTTCAGCATGTTCAAGATTGAAAAATAAATCTAGATCTACTCATCTAGGATCTAGATCTAGAACTTAGAAAGAAGTAGACTTAAGTTTTTTTTAAAAATCTAGATCTAGATTGGGGCTTCGAAGTCAAAGATGAGTACAGTCTTATTTTCCCTCAACTCAAGAAAAAATTAAGAAGCTGGAACAGACATAAAATAGAGAAGTGAGATTCATAACAAACGAATATTCACATTTGACTAGAGTAACACCTTAGTAAAATCACTAAATTTAGAAAGCGTTCAGGATAGAAGACTTGAAAGTAAAGTAGCAATTATACATAAATAATAATAATAATAGGCTTGTCTTCGAGTTCGAAGATTAATGAGGAATACAGTGTTTCCCGTGGCTGTGCAGTCCCAGCTGTGACCTACATATTTTGCCACATCCAGGGCAAGCAAAACTTATACATAAAACACTGAACCATAATCTCCAAATACAAAAACAAAATTTAATAAAATACTCAGAAAGACACAAAGATAGAGGTATATTCTCGCTCCATATGCTACGACTAATGTGTACAAAAGCTCTATTAGAGCATTGAATGGTTTGCCTGCGCTAGCAAGGGAAAACCAGTGACTTGGCGGTTTTTAGGTCATTGTTTAATATTCATGACTAAATGTATGACGCGTATGACGTAATCATCTTCTTTTTTGAAGTAACGTCTGTAACATATAAGATAAGATTATGAGCTCTAAGATAAACTTTGACGTCTGTTATTTGCTTGAAAAGGCGAAAAAAACAAATCGCATGTTTTCATGTTTTTTTTTCTAAATCTTTTTGGTAATTTCTGTTCTGATGGCTATCCTCTGGACATTGAATGACCAATACCCATGGCTCCGAATCATGACTACTTATTTGACTCTAAGTGTACTCAATCTACTGGAAGTGATCTAACAATCAACATCTCTTTAGTCTTAGTACTTATAAGTTCAATAATTTGTCTGACCAGGTTCAACTCTGCGCCATGGCCTCGGAAGGAGGGGGCTCTGTTTCAGTGCCGTTCGACTCCCCCTCAATGTCCCTCAGAAAAAGTGAGGTAAATAAATGCCACTTTGGGATATCATAACTTAACATGTTATTCCAAATCGTTCCTAGCTGGTGTGAATCGTATTGTAACGTATCACGTATCATAAAGGATCACGTATCATAATGGATCACGTATCATAAAGGATCACGTATCATAAAGGATCACGTATCATAATGGATCAGGTATCATAACGGAATCAAACGTATCACGTATTATAACATATCAAGTATCAGAACTGATCACATATATATGGATCGTGTATCATACTGAATCATGTATCATAACATATCATGTATCATAATGAATCACGTATCAAAAACAGATCATGTATCATACATATCACATCAAATATCATATCGGATCACTATCATACCATATTCCGAAACATAACGGATCAAGTATCATAAAATGTATCATAAAATATCACGTATCATAACGAGTCATAACATATAAAATCAATACGTATCATGTATCATACCATATTACGCATCATTATGATCATAACATATCATGTATAATAAGATATCACGTATTTTAAAGTATAACGTATCAAAACAAATCATGTATCATAACACACCACGTATAACGGGTCATTTTCATACTATATCCCATAACAGACTGAATCACGTATGATAACATATCAAATATCATAAAGTATTACATACCATAACGAATCATAGCATATCATGTATCATAATGTAACACGTATCATACTTGATCATAGGATATCACGTACCATAATATATCATGTATCGTGACGTACCACGTCTTATAACGTATCGCGTATCATATATCGCGAATCATAACATATCACATACCTCAATGTATTTTGCAGGACAACCGATTGCGTATCATGTAGAATTATTTAACTTGTCACAACGTATCACGACTAAGCACGTAAAATAGGTCACGTGGCGCACCGTATCAAACCGTATCATTTCAAACACGCATCACAACATAGTGCAGCACAAAGTATTGCGAATAAAAATTTACATAGAGCAATGTAATACGCAGCATTAATTGCGTACCTAAGGTATCACGTACCACAAAGTGTAGCGTAGCGTATCACGTAGGACGACGTATCTTTCTGTGTCGCGACTGCAGATAATCAAGATAAGATGTACACTTGAACACCATGGGAAGGGTGTTGTTGCCATGTCTTGTTCAATAATGAAGCTTTATTTAGATTATATACATAGGAACGTGATAGCTGAGTGTTATAGTGCTTGGCCACCCAAAACATGCTGTCTCGGGTTCAAATCTTGCTGAAGGATGAGGGTTTGAACGTTGAGATTTTCAGGACTGCCTTCAGTCTAACCAGCACTAATGAGTTTTTGATAATAGCTGGGGATATTCAATTCATTTGGTCGTTGGGCTGGTTACATGACACCCTTGTTAACCATCTGTCAAAAAATTCATCTGCCCTAAAGATTGCAAGGTTCGAAAGGGGTACTTACTTTAAATAGACAGACAATAAGGAGAGACAGACAGCCTGAGACAGTTATATAGACAAACAAATTCATCTGCCCTAAAGATTACAAGGTTCGAAAGGGCTACTTACTTTAAATAGACAGACAATAAGGAGAGACAGACAGCCTGAGACAGTTATATAGACAATATATACATACGTTATAGACAATATATATAGACAAACAGAGCAAACAGAGATAGATAGATAGATAGATAGATAGATAGGCAAAAGAGATAGAAAGAGAGAGTCTGTTATTATAATGCGTTATGTAATAAAACAAAGAAATCACATTCTTATTTCCAAACTCATAAACATTGTTTCATTGGCAGACGACCGAAAAACGCTCCAAGAAAAAAAGGCGGCAAACAAAATCTGAACACGAAACCGCAGACTTGGAAGCACTCTCTAACCAAACTGTGGAAGAACGTGCACTCTCTCGTCTCCAAGCGAAGTTACAGCCCTTGGTCAAGTAAGCAACCATTATTATGCCGATATTATACTATAATATCGAGTTTTGTTGTATATGAACATTTTGTCTTCCAGATCTAGTCTTTGTATTTTATTTTCAGATGCAATAACGATTGTTATTCATGTTTTATTTCATGTCCCAGAAATTTTTGATGAAGAGTTTTGCAATACTTCGTTGTTCATTTCTACAAAGCTTATATCAACTTTGTGAGACTGTCCGTATGTCTGTCTGTCTGTTTATTTGTCTGGTAAAAGTGTGAACACATCCCATTCTCAGATGAAGTTGAAACTTCACTTAATGATTCATTGGCATAGACAAGACATGAAACAGTAATATAAAGTAACCATTTAGGCAATTGATTACTGCTAATTAATTATTTTATTTTATTGCAACAAGGGCAATTAATCCTTCGGTATTCACAGACATGGCTAAATTTGTTGAGTTTAGTTCTCTTAAATAATTATACCCATTATTTCTCCCAAACCCATTCTCAGATCAAATTGAAGCTTTGAATCAATTATTGTACGTATCTAAATATTAATTAATTTAAAAAAAAAGATTAGTCAATTAATTATGGTAATTAATTATTTTGTTTGATATCAAGGTGGAGATTTCTACATTATTGAGAGATATAGTTGTAAGTTGTAAGTGCAAAGTTATTCCCCTTAGATAAGCTTTTCTTTTGAAAAAAGATTTGGTGTATTTTGTTTCTTAAAGTCTAGAGACTAACTCATTACCCTTACTAACATTGTATTTTAAGTCTCGAGACTATCCCATCATACCCCTTACCAATGTGGTTTCTTAAGCGGGTATAGGGGAAGGTGAAACAGAGCCTAGCTAGGAATTTTCCATCGTTTGGGGGCCTGGAGTGTCTACCTTTTTTGCATTTTGCGTAATATTTAATTTTTAACGTAAAAAAAAAACTCATTTGGGGGCCCCTCAGGCTGGGCCCCCGGGGGGATTTTCAAATTCTCCCCCTCTCCTCCCACCACCCTAGCTACGTCAATGGGGGAGAATAATGTTGAGAAGAAAGGGGACTTGGAAGTTCCTATTCACTGAAGCGCTTGGAATGCTGGCCATGACGCACAGACCAAAGAAACAATTGACCTGGCATAATGATCTCTGAGCATGCGATGTCATGAAAGAAATTTGACCTTACGCCGAGGTTATGACAGAAAGCCAGACATGAAATACGTCAATGTGATTTGATTTAAAGCAGTGATGCCCAACCTTGTACGGTCTGCGGGCCATTTTAATTTCCAACTCTCGTGTCGCGGGCCACATCAGTAAAAAGATGAAATAAATGAAAAAAAAAAATTAATAGCTTATTACAACCACGTGCCTCTATTAGGCAACGCTGTGTAGAAAATATTTGTATCAAACGAAATCTCTCAAGCTCTAGCTTTATTGCAGTTTCAGTTACATATCTGTCGGGCACTCCTCAAAGGCAGGCAACATTCTGACATTTATTTATCTGTCGGAACAAGACTTGTCTCATTTAGTTTTGAATGGAGATTTGTACATGTCTTCCACTCGTTTTGCAATTGTCATACCAGAAAGACTCACGGCTTCAACTGCATCTTTTTAGCAAGCAGCTCTGTAATTTGCCCTTACCATCAACTCATTTTCTTGTCTCTTTTTGCGAAATATTTTCGTCAATGGCTCGAATCACTCAACTAGGCGTATATTTGCAATCTTTTTCTTTACAGCTCAAACCAACAAATTTGCCTTATTTTATTTTATTTTTTTGGGTTTACAAAGTCTTTTTATGTTGTCCTCTTGAAAAGAAGCCAGAAAATTAAAAGCAGACACTTTTTCTGTACAACTCAAACGTTGAATTAGAATTAACAAAATAAAGCAAAGATCTGTCCACTTTGTCTTGAAGTTTCTACATTCAGAGTCTACTCGCATTGACACCAAAAGAACACGAACCAAAAGTATGCATTAATGCCAAACCCAAGATGTCGAGGACATGGCCAGCTTGACAGCAACGGTATTGACCAAAGAATAAAAATAACTATTAACTTTTGTCGCCGAAAAATAAACTTCATGTTCTTTAGTAAAATAATATGAATATAAGACTGTATTAGATTCGAATGCAATCCATTCATCTCTAACGTAGGGAAAATACATTTTTCTCCCTTTTTGTTTTCTTTACTTTGTTCCGATGTTCGGCGGGCCGGATGAAACCTCGTCGCGGGCCGGATATGGCCCGCGGGCCGTAGTTTGGGCATCACTGATTTAAAGCACTAGACTATGATTATTCTCTTAGAATCTCGACTCCACATTTCTATATCAAACGTAACAAATAATGATCGCTACAAGGGGAGGCGAGATTACCTATCGAGGAGACGTTTTCAAATTTACTTAAAAATTTCGGGACAAGACCAAACGAACATGCTAACAAGATTACCAAGTGAGTTCGTGTGAAAATAAAAACTCAGAAGCGGGCCCCGAAGCTGTTCACCAAGGAAGCTAAAAAAATAAAAAAGGCAGGTTTCAATATTATTAAGCTCCAATATCAGAAGCTTTGAATTACAAACTATCAACACACACAACCGCACATCCGATCATACAAAAGTGATGTGTGGGGGGAGGGGGGCGAAAGCTTTGCCGATACATCTGTAAGCTGTATATATAAAGGGCGTGGTTTATTGAGATGTAAGAGTTTGTTTTCTAAATCGACAAGTCTCGGGTTCGGATCTCGGTGACGACTGGGATTTAGAGTTTGATATTATTTGGACGACCCTGAGTCTATCCGATTCTAATGGGCGCGTTAATTTAGATGGCAAAATAAAAAGATCACAAGGCCGTTGTGCTGGCCACATAACACCCTCATTAACCGTCGACCTAATAAATAAATGAGCTTTACGTTTTTTGCCCGCCCCCCTTGATCGCAATGTCTGAAAGGGAGGTACCTTTATCGTAATGTATCTTTTATAGTTCATGACGCTGCGTATCTGTCCCCACTCGGCTATGTCAGTAAATAACCTCTCGTGTCCTTGACCTGACCAGGGGTGCCAACTATGGTAAAAACATGGACCTGTCTGACACGACGCTGAAGAGATGGCTGCTGGCCACCAACAACAACGTCATCCATGCTGCAGGTAAAATACAGAGACACGAGATGCTCAAGTGGAAGCTGGGATTGATTAACATTACAGGCGACTACAAGCCTTCCAAAGTAAGTCTTCTGATCATGATTAACATTACAGGCGACTACAAGCCTTCCAAAGTAAGTCTTCCGATCATGATTAACATTACAGGCGACTACAA
>JADKLZ010005465.1:5888963-5902130 GCA_021533235.1 Biomphalaria straminea | reverse complement strand
TGAGACGGCACTTTGAGAGACTTATTTTGTATGCCGGTCAAATTAGATGCAGGCACAATAGATAGGATGACTCGGGAACTCAGCAATAATTTCAATTTTAATTTTTGCTTAACTACAGTTTATACTCCTACTAGTGAATGTAGTTTCCTCAAACGCAATTAGACATTGATGCCCCACCTTTTCTTTTAGTCAGGGTAAAATATAAATAATCAAAACGTACCGATCCGATAATTTTCTCTGACATACCAAGTTCCTGCATTTATGGAGGACACCCACATGGCTGATGTGGTAAGAGAAGGAATATGGGGAGTTTTCTCGGTGTGCTCGTCCTTCGACCTCGACCTTTCTGCCAGGGGACAATATGAATTGTCGAAACGTACGGATCCGATATTATTTATCCCCTTTTTCTTTGACATCCCGATTTTTATGCATTTATGACGGACATCCAATGAGTGATGTGGTAAGAGAAGAAATATAGGGGGTTTTCCCTGTGTGTTCGTCCTTTAACCTCGACCGGCTTTTTTTTTTCTGCCAGGAGACAATATAAATTGTCAAAACGTATCGATCCAATATTTTTTTCCCAGTTTTTCTTTGACACCCAAATTTCCTGCATGTATGGTGAATTTTCCCGGTTTGCTCGTCCTTCGACCTCGCCTCCAACCCGAGCGTATTTGAATATGGGCAATTGATAAAAGGGACGTATCAAATTTACATTTGCTTGGATCCATCCCAGACAGAGCAGAGTGATGGAGGGACCCTCAAGGGTCTAGTATTCCAAGATTCTTTTACTCAAAGGTTACGACAATTACAAAGAAATGCATTTCCCTTTACGAAATATCTTTAAACGTTAAGATACGACTCCGCCATCAAAGTTCATGCGAGTACATACTAACTATAACATGACCAATTGATTTTGAAATCTATAGACCTTGAAGTGCAAGGCATCCTGGGAAGACACATCACAAGGTTGCGCTCACCTGGTGTACTTCCGGCCAGTCACTGAAATCATGTTGTACACGTCACGTTTGAATAAATTCTGCGCTGTCAACAGTTCCGGAAGTTCAGGGACATTTATACAGACAATCTCTTTGATCATGCTAGGGTAGTTGTCTATCAGTAGATGTAGCAGCTTCAGAGTAAAGAAACAATAAGGATAAACTCAGGATTATATAGAGATAAAATAGAGTTACAACAGAGGTATTGATAAAGTTAAAAATAGAGATAAGAGATATAACAGAGATAAAATAGAGATAACACAGAGATATTGAAAAAGTTACAAATAAATAAGATATAAAGTGGAAATAAATAGAGATAAAACAGAGGTAACAATAAATTTTAAAAAATAGAGATAAGAGATAAAATGGAGATAAAACTGAGGTTTCGATGAAGTTAAAAATAGATAAGAGATAAAATAGAAATAAAGAAGAGATAAAACGGAGGTATTGATAAAGTTTAAAATAGATAGAAGGGATATGAGATAAAATGTAGATAAAACAGAGGTATTGAATTTAAGTTGAAGTTAAAAATAGATTAGAGATAAAACTGACTTAAAAAAAGAGAACTCAAATAATCTTTTCAAAGGGTAAACGAGAAATCAGAGTTTAATAAAGGCAAAAGATACAACAGAGCTGAAACAGTACAATGGTGTACAAGGGAACAAAGAAAAAGCCACAGCAACAATTACATTACATTTTACATTTGTAGTCTTGGTTTGTGTTCTTTGACTAAATTTTATCGTTTTGGTACAGTCTTCGTATTCCTAATTATTTTTGTTTCTAATTTTTAATTTCTAATTATTATTATTATTATTTGTTTTTTATTGACAATTACCCTATTTAAAAAGTAAAGCTTCCCCTTCTATGGAGCAGATGATGTGAAGATAATCTGTTTATGTGTCCAACGGTTAACGAGGCTGTCATGTGGCTAGCACAACGACCAAACCCATTTACTTCCCCTGACTAATGTAACTAATGTAAGGTACCTATATCGGAAGCCAAGCGTGCTACCACTCAGCCATCGCGCCTCCAACAACTATTCTTCTAGTGGTCATCGATCTCTGTTGTCAGCTGGCTCTGAGTGTGCATTGACGTTGGCAGTAAAGTAAAGTTAGTCTACACGACAAGGAAGAGAACAGGCTACATGATTAGTTAAGACAAATCACCTCACTTAGAATAGTCAAGTTCGCCGTACAGAGATCTTCTTTTTGGCAAAACTGGAGGTCGACCACCACCAACATGGAGTCCACGGTCTCTCCCCTCTGCTGAGACAACTCCTGATAAAAAAAAATACAAGCAAAAAAAATAATAATTAAAATACAAAAAAAAAACAAAACATAAGGGAAAGCACCTCTCAATTACTGCCCAGTGACGTCGCTAGAATGGGGTAAGGAGGGAGGATCCACATTTGAAAATCCACCTGCACCCCACTTAAAGGGGTCCCCAAATGAGCGTCTAAAGCTAAAATCATGTTATCTTGCAATTCATGTTGCTATCCCTTGCTACGCCACTGTTAATGCCATATCTCTCTATACTACAAGATTTATTTCTACCAATACATTAACTAATGGGTTAATGTTTTGATTGATTCGTGTCTTTTCACCGTTAATGATTAATAATAATTAATGAATAATCGTGCAAATCTTCAAGAATGAAAAAAACGTAAAAAATCGAACCAGACAGACAGACAGAAAGACAGACAGACAGACGGAGTGAATTAATATAAAGGTCCAAGAATCGGTCTAGCACAGTCAAGCGATTTAAAGTTCATGGTTATTATTCGACGTTGTTTTGTTAGGAGAGTACAACTCATCACTATTTAGACTTTTATATTCTCATTTAAATCTTCTTAAATGACTTAAGAAGAAAATAACTTATGTAAAAAAACAAGAAAGAAAGAAACAAAGACCTTTAAAAACTCCAGGAGCAGCTCATGTTGGAAGAACTTGAATCTGAAGTAGGCGTCCTTGCCGGCAGACTGCAGGATGTCTTTCAGTTCCAGCAATCCACACAGCTCGTAGTAAACTGGCGAACCTTCCCGATCCTCACCACAAACACCGCCCGTGTACCCGGAGCGCAATATCTGGGGTGAAAAAAAGTCAGGAGTTTGAGTGATTACTAAATAAACAAGATTACAAAGAGAGTTTGTGTGATACACAAACTCAGAGGCGGCCCCCGTCGGAGTCGGATCCCTGTCAGATCCGCCTATTCGCAAGATGTTTCGGATGTTCCTTCTAGCTTGAAAATAATTAACTTCTCGCTGGACGACGGAGGATGGCGAGCAGGGTATTAACCTGCCTTTTCTTGATGTTTGCGCACTAGACTTTAGTTCGGATTTACCGTTGGTCCCTGGCTCAATTCTTGTATGCTCCCATCCTTAAACTATCGCAATATTTCTGAAAGAACAGTAAAGGTTAAATCATATTTTCAAAAGCCTTTAGTGTGTTTTTTTCTAACCGTGACGGGCAGACCAACCAACAGACAAAACGCACAAAAATATGCTTCTTTCATTCTAATGGGGGCACTAAACAATTTTTTTTTTTAAATCTGATTTTTTTTTTAAATTTAAGAAATTAGATTAGAATCATGTCATTTCCGGGCTTTACGCTAGTACACGAAAGCCGCTGCTAAAAGTTCATTTTAAAAAATGTGCGTGATATCTATGTGTGAAGAGTATTTATTATTGTAACATTTCCTCCCTTACATTTACGTAATTGTTTTAGAATTGGTGTTTTGTTATTAAAAATCGCTTGCATAATTAATTTTATAAATTAAACGGTTTGCTTTTAGAAAATTAAAAGTAGCCGTTGCACCTAAACTTTTCAAGCCGCATTTAATGGTGAAATAATATTTTTCGTATCTCTTCTAGTTTTGGCGCTCTGAGTCTGACAGACGGACAGACAGACAGAAATTCATTTAAAAAAATGTGCGTGATATTTACATGTAAAGTGCATTTTTTCTAGTAACATTTCCTCCCTTACATTTACGTAATTGTTTCAGAATTGGTGTTTTGTTATTAAAAAATCGCTTGCATAATTAATTTTAGAAATTAAACGGTTTGCTTTTAGAAAACTAAAAGTAGCCGTTGCACCTAAACTTTTCAAGCCGCATTTAATGGTGAAAAAATATTTTTCGTATCTCTTCTAGTTTTGGCGCCCTGAGTGTGACAGACGGACAGACGGACATTTTGCACAAACCTAATAGCGGCTTTTTCCCCTTACGGGGGCCGCTAAAAAAGTACAAATTTTAAATGCAGGCAAATGAAACCAAAAGGTATTGTTCTATAAATATAGTTTGTTCCACAGGGAAAGGGAAGGATTGGGAGAATAAACATGGAGGAGATTGGAAGCCCAAGCAGGAAAGGATCGACATGGACACCAACTGATGGTAATAGATGTCGAAATACTGTTGTGACCCCATGATCCACTGGGAGTCAAAAAGACTAATTTAAGTAAAATAAGTAAAATAAATTTAGTGATTTTAGTTAGCAAAACGAATCTGATAAAAATGCACTTAACATATATGAAGTAATGTCACGGCAAGGAATTAATTTTTTTTTTACAAAGCTTGTATTAACTCTGTATGTCAGTCAGGTAAAAAATTTGTACAATTTATTTCTTTCACACCCAATCTCGGATCAAGCTGAAATTTTGCACAAGTGTTTCTTTTACATGACAAAACAATAATCATTAAAAAAAAACTAACCTATTAGTAAATTAACTCATTATTATTTTTTAATTCGTTATTTTGTTTGCTTAATCGAACAAGGGACAGAAATTGTACTTGACTGACGTGGTATTATAAGTTGAAGTATTACCCTTTGTACTTTGTCGAGAAAAGGTTTGAAACTAAAAATAGATAACTATAAAACCTTATATTTTCTTAAGTATTTCCCTAGCATTCTGTTGTGTCCGGTTCTGAGTCGAAAAATTATGCATTGGTCATGTCAAGATAGCTTATAATAGGCTCCTTTTTCTTGTAATTAGGATGTGAGCTGGTCCAATTCTCATTTATTCTACACTCTATTATTTTCATCATTTCTGCTGGGTAAAGATGAATTTTCATTTGTTTGTTCGTTCTTTCATCTTTGGCCAGTATGTCTGCTTTTTCATTGCTTTCTAATTCAATGTGTGCTGGAATCCAATGAAGAACAGTTTCTTCGCTGTTGATGTTAAGGTTTATATCAGCAATATCAACGACGGAAAAAGATATATCAGCAATATCAACGACGGAAAAAGATGTATCAGCAATATCAACGACGGAAAAAGATATATCAGCACGCAATATCAACGACGGAAAAAAGATATATCAGCAATATCAAAGACGGAAAAAAAGATATATCAGCAATATCAACGACGGAAAAGATATATCAGCAATATCAACGACGGAAAAGATATATCAGCAATATCAACTACGGCAGAGATATTTCAACAATATCAACCACAGAAAAGATATTTCAACAATATCAATGACTTATAATGCTAGACGTCAAAGAATTTGAGAGATAGCTCGATTCATTCAGAGCAACTTGAGAATGATAACATTTGGAATGATATTCAAAACAAAACCAAAAAAAAAAAAGGTATCACTTTCTCTTTACTCACCTGAGGCACTTTGATCGTATGATTTACCAGCGACTCCACTTTCATTTTCTCTTTCAGTTCTAGACTTCTTCGGATTTTCCCGTCAGCGGCGAATACGTCATTTCCGGAGACTTTTAGCCATTTGAGTAGAGCGGAAGTGGATGTGTCAATTTTTGGTCCGTAAATAGGATGCCTGGAAAATGAACGAAACAAATCGTGTTATGAAAGTGCCTAATTTGAACTTGTGAAATTAGAAAAAAAACAAAACAAAAAAAAAAACGTCTTCACAGCTTTATCGATGACAGTGGTTGTGTAGCTTGATACTTAAAGTAATTCAGAATATATTTTGTATACGTTAAAATGGTGGTAATAATTGTCGATTGGATCTTCAAAATTACTTTTTAATCTGATGTATTCAATTAATCCTAAATACTAGTCATAGATGTTTCTGAATATTCTTTTTTCTACATCTTTAACTCTTTCTTTCTTTCTCTTTCTCTTTCTCTCTCTCTCTCTCTCTCTCCCTCTTTCTCTATCTTTTACATGTTTTGGAAATTCTTTCAGAGTTGAAGATAGTTATTTCCTAGTCCAAACCTCCCGCAGAACGACGGGGGATGGGAGCGGGCAGGGTTTGAACCCGGGACCATCGGTAAATCGAAACGACAGTCCAGCGTGCAAACCGCTCGACCAGGCAGCCACAGAATAGGGTAACCAAAGGCTTGCTCACCAAACGTATGACAGAAAATACAACAAAGCCTTGCAAAGGACGACAAAATCTCTGTTTCTCACACACACACACAAAAGAGAATGTCTGCATCTATTTACACATATCAGCAAATGTGAAAATACTAAAATCACGATATTAAGTATTTTCTTCAAGTTATGACGATCTCGCCTTTCCCTAGCATAATAGTATTGGCCAATGCAGCTTCCTACTTCGTGAGAATTAACTGAACATGCGTATCAGCACAACTCAACCTCTTTAAATAAAACATTTTTTTTAAAATATGAACTACATCAGAAAAAAAGTGCTTTTTTAGACGCCAGGAGGATGAATTGTTGAAGCTAAGAACGCAGGAAACACGTCAGTCAGAGACTTCGACCTGATTACAGAGCTCCCAAAGAACCTCCTACTGGATGCAGGTTCAAATTGCTGTCTCTCTAATACTATTCCAAGAAATAATTGTTTCTTGCATTCAAAACACTTGAAAATGAATTACGAAAAAACTTTTCTTGGATAGAATATACATTGCACGGACTAGGTTCAATGAGCATTCATTGACGTACATATGGATTCCAAACATATTGTAATATATATTTTAAGAACAGCCCACGAACTCTCTGTGAGAGGATACAGGTATCCGCCACATCCCAGCAGGTTAAAGGCGCGAAGTTTTATTTATTTTGGGGTGCCGCCACTGATAAAAGATTGAGAAACATTACACTATCCCCTAGCTTCTGTTTGTTGATGTACTTACTGCCTCAATGACAAAAGTCGACTTCGGAGTCTCCTGACGGCCAAAGCTGTTTTGTCGTTAGTGTCTCGAGAACCACATGAAGAAGCGTCAGCGTGTAGTCGCGGCAATTTCACTACAGATGGCTAGTCATTGTTTTCAAGACAAATAATTGTTATTTCAGAACTGGGATATAGATGATCATAATGTGAGAGGGAGAGAGAGACAGAGAGGGGGGGGGGTTGGATGAGACAAAGAGAGATAGAGTAAGAGAGAGAGAGAGGGAAAAGAGAAAAAAAATAACAACAACACTTGACCAATTTCATCATTGACCATTGGCAGCACTGACCAATTACATCAGTGACTAAGTTTTTTAGAAAATAATTAAACCACTGACTAATTACAGCTATGTTTCATTACGCCAGTGACCAATTAAATCTATGACCAATTACATCAGTGACCAATTACATCATTGACCAATTAAATCAGTGAACAATTACACCTGTGACCATTAAACATCCAGGACGGGCCACAATTAAAAAGTTGTGAGCTACTGACCAAAAATGATGTTTGCTTGTCGCTAAAAAAAGATTATCCAGTGAGTCAGGTTACAGCGAAAAAATAGGGAATATTTTTCTGATCATAAAGTAGTTAGTAATACAAATAAATTTAAAACCCCACTCGGCTAAATCATATTGTAGGACTGGAGTTGTCTTTGAGTCCGAAGAGTAAGTAGGAGTACAATATTTCCCATGACAAAACAATTCTAGTAATGGACTACATATTTTGGTAATTCTCATTATTCTGCCTGATCCAAATGCAGACTTAAACCTTTGTTTGCCGGTGTTTGTATCAAGATGTTTCTTCCCAGCCTATGTCTGTCTTCAGCAAACAAACCCCGCTTGGGCAGCTGTTTGAGACAAACATCCTTACAAAATCTAAAAAGATTCTAGAAATAAGAAATCACAATTTGGGTCAGGATTTTGTGATTTTACCATCACAAAAGAGATACAAGACACCGATAACAAAGACAAACAGACACAAAAACTCTTTTGTTCCTCTGGCAATCAAATCATTAAACAGAAACAATCTGATGTAAACTTTTGACATGTACATTGTGAGTGAGTCTGGTGTGAATGAACATTTTGTTTTGAAGTTCCGTTTTCACTTATATTTTGTAAGGTCAGAGTTTAAACTCCTAGCTGGATCTAAATTCAGATTCTTTGCTCACATACCTTCTTGCTCATTTCTTCATCTTGATTTCATATCTAGATTTAGAGTTAGACCCAGATCAAGAGTGAGTGTTGTAGATCTATCGATCTATCTTTGGTCTTGTTAGAATACGCAAGTGAGGAGGGAAGAACTTGTTGAATATAAGGTATTTTCTTAATATTATAATGAATTTTTTCTAACATTGAAGCATGATAGTAATAGTACGAAAGTAAAAAAAAATAGTGTATCAATTAATGAAGATTCCTTCAGAATATAGATATTATCGTATAGATAATAATGTACTAAATATGTGTTCAGGTCTGGTGCAAAGTTGTTCAAAGCATGAGAGTCTATTCAAACCAGGAACAACCCCGAAACATGATTATATTTGTTTTAGGGTGAAGCATAAGATTGTGACTTCTTTAGACTACCTCTACATCATCCATCGCATATTTAGCTTGCCTGTGAAACACAGTCATGTCACATTGGTACTATAGACATTTTGTGTTGTGAACTATACAGAAATATAGGTCCGCCTTTGCGTTGAAATTACTGATTGGGTCGGGTCATTGATTGTGACGCGATAAAACCACTGATGGCACCATATAATCAGGTCAATGATTGTGTAAAAATGTTTGTTTGTTGTAAAATGTTTGACTAGTTTCGGATGTTCCGTCAGAGTTGAAGATAATCTACTTCCTAGTCGAAACCTCCCGCACGACGAAGGTGGATGGTAACAGGCAGGGTATGAGCCCGGGGCCATCGACAATTGCGAACGACAGTCCAGTGCGCAAACCGCACAACCAGGCAATAATCCAATGAAAGATCAGATTAGATCAATAATTGTGTTTATGCGATTGATTCGACGCTTGCGTAATGTTATTAGATCAATGATTGTGTGATGCGATTACATCAATGATTGTGTTCTTTTGATTAGGTCATTGATTTTGTCGTGTAATCAGGTTCATGACTGTGAGATAAAGATCAATGATTTTGTGATTGTACAGTTTAATAGCAGTGCATTGTATTTGTAATCAAGTCACTTTCAATGGCAGGGCGTAATAATTAATTCAATCCTTATGTTATGCGAACTGATGGGAACCATTTGATACTGCAACAGGGTCTGATGGTTCTCCGCTCTCTTCATCACGAGCCTTCTTGCCATTATGACATAGCCGCACCGTAGTTTCCAAGTTTTGAAAATATCTTCCTAACTCCTTGTATCTATATATATATTTCTCAAAAGACAAGTTCAAAAGTTCAGCTGAGTAAGCAACAAGAAAATGGGAAGATCCCATGGCGCAGCACGCGGTGTGAATGGGAATTGGTGCATCCCAATCCGCACTATTTTGTGAATGAAAGTGGTGTTTATATAATTCTCTTCTTCTCAATTTTTGTCATAATATTAAAAGTATTTCCAGATTATTGTGTCGTAAGACTATTGAAACTAGAACAACAATACACATATAGAGTCTACTCTCAGGTTTCACTTTAGAAGAAGTGCTTTAATTAATATCACAAATTACGCACATTCGTTCATTAGACATGATTACGAAAGGTAACTCATCTCTCTATTCCTAGATCTAGATCTAAAACTCAAATTCAACTCTAAGATTATAGAACTTCTCTTCGCAGAGATAGTTTTATCCTTTAGCACATGAACATACTAATTAGGCTATAGTCCATTTAATCAAATTAACATTCAAATTAGTTTTTCTAAAGCATTGTTACATGAGTGCAACTCTATTCTTAATATCGCGTAAATTAAGGTCTATTAGACATGTTTAGCTCCATTCATAGAATTTTTCATTCATGAATTCACGCATTCGCTTTACTAATAACAAGTAAATGGGAAAATCCCATGGCGCAGCATGGTGTGAATGGACAATGATGTATCCAAATCCGAACTATTTTCATTCACAAATTAGCATAGCATAGCTATGCTATTTTGTGAATGAAAGTGGTGTATATAATTCTCTTCTTCTCAAAGTTAAAAAGTTCAAGCCAAAACGACAATACACAGAATAATAGCTTCCCCCTTTTAATCTCACTTCCATGTTCAATTTTTATCTATATATTTCCGGATTTTTTTTTTTACTTTACAAACGATTTTAATATTTCCCGGAGATTTCCAGGACTTTTTCGTAGGCCTATATTTTGCAATTTCAGGAGATTTCCAGGGGCTCCTGGTAAATCAAGAGGCCGCGGGAAATCTGTTATGTTATAAAATGGTTTAATTTAATAATTTATACACCTAAAAATTAGCACGGGTCCAAATAAAGTGCGCATTTGTTGCAGTGCCTAAAGCCTGCCCTTCAAAATAGCGGCGTATGCTATGCCGCCGGTCGACTAGTACTATTAAATGCTATAGTGTCGAAAGCTTTTTTTTTTATAGATTTAAATATATATAGTACACATTTACCTTATAGAGTATAAAGATAATAGAGCCATATGCCTATACAACACCAGCAGTCATAAAACAACACAACGTCAAATTAAATATCTCCCTTTTTATTTCAGCACAATTATGTATATTTATTTTACTGAGTTTCAGATTAAGTAATGATCGTAGTAAAAAATGCATTGAAAACAACAACAACAACAACGACAACAAAATAAACCCAAAGAATATACATGCTTAAAGTCTAGCATAGACACTGTCTCACAGAGGATCAATATATATATATATACATACAGTTAAAACATCTATTTGAAGTGGGATTTGTGATGTTTCCTTTGGTTAACAGTGTATTTTATCAGGCTTTCTGATGTAGTTATTACATTGGTTTTTGTTTCAAACCGAAATCCCTGACTTTCTTTTGTACATATTATTTAGATGATGATGGAATTGGAATTAAAACATAATGTCTCCACCAGTTACACAAGTGATGAAAAAAAAACAACTATGGAAATATAAGAAAAAAGGAAAAAAAAACATACATTTTCATACATATGAAAAGGAATTAAAATATATCATATTCACTCTCTCTCACCATCTCTCTCAATCTCTCTCTCTCCCTCCCTCTCTCCCTCTCTCATCCCATATCCCTTTCTCTCTTACTCTCTCTCCCTCTTATCCATTCTTCATCTGCCCCTTTTCCCAAATATCTCTCTATATTCGCCCATTTAAGCCATGACAATAATGAAATAATGATGGGCACATATTTTGGCATTACAACACCCAGCACAGCCGAGGGTCCAAAGTCCGTATGCCAATTTATTTGATGCATTTAGCACATAATATTAAAATTAAAATGTTATAATTTAAAATAAATATACTCAAAACTTCTAAATTACACTCTCTCTAACTTTAAGTACAAAAATGTAATATGTTCAGAAATATAGATAGATAGACAGATAGATAGATAGATGGATAGATAGATAGATAGACAGAAAGACAGACAGACAGACAGACAGATAGATAGATAGATAGATAGATAGATAGATAGATAGATAGACAGACAGATAGATAGATAGATAGATAGATAGATAGATAGATAGATAAGTGAATGGATAGATAGATAGACAGATAGGTAGACAGATTGATAGATAGATAGACAGATTAAGATAAATAGATAGATAGATAGATAGATTGATAGATAATGAGCTTATAATCTGTACACGCATACACAAATGTACGTTTCATGTAATATGGACGTAAAACACAGAGTTGAACGTCCTTAAAATCATGCCCCTGAAAACGTTAATACTACATAGATATCTAGTATATATGCATCCAGACATAAACATACCCCCCCCCCCTCTCTTCTACCAAAGAAAACAATTCTCCGCACCACTAGCGTACTCACAGACAGGACACACAAAACTAACCAATCGACAGACAGGCCACACAGCAGCGACTCATCCATCTGGATAATTCAAATCCAGAACCACTTATCCAAAGATATTTGTTCCAAATCTATTAGCCAAAAAGAGACAAAACGGAAATAGGAATTTCCTTCTGCGTCCTTTAAGCTAATGTAGAATTTCGACTTTCTCTTTCTTTCAAAGTTAGAGAGCAACAACAGAACTCTATTCCCTTGAAGACAGTGTAGGAATGAATACAATAGGCAGTGGAAAAAATGGCATTGACTGAAAACGAAGTATAGCAACTATGAAAGTAGAATTTCCACCAGAATGTTTTAAGTTTTTCTTTTCAAGTTGGGTTTTTAAAAATTGCTTTCAATTTGAATGTGGCGAGTGGATCCTAAAGTGCAATTGTAGTTGCTACCTACTCGCTCCCACCCCTTACGTACTTTAACAAAAAATGTAAGGATAATACACCTATCGGAGATTTTCCCATCAGAGGCGTAGCTAGCCATGTACTGGTCGAACGTAGCTTATGAATATAGGCCTAGCTCTAGACCTAGACAATTTTCGTAATTAATTTTCATTTCAATATTAATCGTTTAGTTTCAGTCGTTTTGAAAAGAATTTACTGCTTCTCGTTAATTTTAATGGCCACTGAGGAATTACAGTGACATAAATATTATTATTTAAATTTTCTTTTGTCTATGTGCTATTCAACAATAATTTATTTATTGAGGCATGAGGCTATTTGAGATCGGCACTGGCTGATGGGAAAAAATAGCACTGGATATATCCACATGGAGATAGAGCATAAGAGAACGTTCTCGGATCGAAAGATGCCAGACACAATAGAAGCTGAAAGAAGGCTGAAAATGCAGCTGGTGATTTCATATGCAACCGCAGCTGTGTATCAAGGATTGGCCTCTTTGCAGTGGCGTAGCATCCATGGCGCAAAGGGGTTCAATGTACCCGGGCCCACTACCATTTAGGGACCCACACCCGATGGTGAAACATCCATGGGTCCAGGGCCCCTCTATGCAATATAAGCTCTAGCTTAAGGCCTTTATGAAATAATTAGTAGTTACATACAATATCTGGACTTATATGGGGCCC
>JADKLZ010005465.1:5867621-5882348 GCA_021533235.1 Biomphalaria straminea | reverse complement strand
ACACTGGACATAACACACACTGGACATAGCATACACTGGACATAGCATACACTGGACATAGCATACACTGGAAATAACACATACTGGACATAGCACACGCTGGACATAACACACACTGGACATAGCATATACTGGACATAACATACTCTGGACATAGCACTCGCTGGATATAGCACACACTGGACATAACACACACTGGACTTAACACACACTGGACATATCATACACTGGACATAGCATACACTGGAAATATCACATACTGGACATAACACACACTGAGCTTAGCACACACTGGAGATAGCACGCACTACACACAGTGAGTACTCCACACAAGCGGAGCTAAGCAGAGCCTTCATCCAAATTGGTCTTAACGTTATTAAACTTATTCATGTAGAACATACAATAATTAAACATTTGTTAAAATCTTATATCTAAACCATATTATATTATACATTATATTATTATATACATTAGGAATCACACCAAACTCTTCGTGTTAAGGCATTTAGTGTGATGACGATCAGAAGTACCTGCCTGGGTTACATAAGTGGGTCATGTGCATTGAAATGAAACACTACCAGACAGAAATATAAGTATACACATAAAAATTGTTTTATGTATGTTTTTTCTTCTTCCTAGAATAAAAGAAGCCAAGAAATCATTAAATATGTAAAATAAAACAACTGTACTCAGGGTTAGTTTTACTGCCAAGTCACTGGTGTGGTTCGCACCCTGTTTCCTTACATTTTGATACACAATATGTAAATAAATATCAATATAATAATAGTGAGATTAAAAATCAAAGATACTATTTTAATTGAACATTATCATGTGCTTTTCCAATTTTATTTGGTAATGTCACAATTAAAATAAAATAAACACAACTGTGGAGCTTGATAACTAGTTGACCAACCTAGAAGTTCATCTAAGTGTTTTTATCTACTGATATGTTCTATTAGCATCAAGCCCGTCATATTGCAGACATGATCTCATGTTCAAATAATCCATAATAGACGATTAACTAGCAGTACTTGTGTTTGTCTGTGATTAAGTCTGTTCCATGAGATGAACTTCTTCATCTATAAACTGAACTTCTTCCTCTGCAAATAATGCACCATGAGTAGGAGCAATCAAATTATCAATCAAATTGTTCTTTTTAATAGGAAGATAAAAGCTCCTTCATGCGTGACCCCAGTCTTATGCTTGATGGGTTATTTAACCCAAAGCTAAGTTTTTTGTTTAATTTCACTGAGAGATCCAGGCTAATTGTTGCAAGCCCGTTTGATATTTTCATTTTCGTCGGCTCTCCAACCTTCTTGTTGTATAAATGTACAGGTTGATGTGATCGGCTTTAGGTTGCAGGCCGACAACTCATTTTCAAACCTGCACTGGAGTCGTTAAAAAATGTCTCGAAAAACTCCCCTTTTTTAATCAGTCACACAGATGTCGTCTGGGCGCCTTGCTACTGTAACTGGTGTAATTGGTAGTGTTGACAGGTGAGCTGTTGTACCTTGAGTTTACTTTACACCTGAAACATTGAAAAGAATACAATGTACTAGCAGTGAATGTATTCATGTAGTGTTATGTGCGAGTTTCTGGTGTATTCATTAAGAAATGGGGGGGGGGGCGGATTGTTTTGGTTGTGTAAGACTGAAGGGATTCTGATGCAATCACGATGTGGTCTGTCGTAATTCAAGTTAATAACTACTGGAGTAATAGCTGTAGGAAAACAAACTCTAGGTATGAGATAGGTTAACAAAACTTTAATCTAGAAAGATGTGTAGCCGAGATCTGATAAAATCATTTTATTGGTCCAAACAAGTGGAAATAGACCTCATTCACCAAACGTAAACAGACAACATTTTCTCTATATGTTCTGTACAAATTACTCAATACGTAAGGTTGTCACGTAGTTTTCACTATTTTATCAATATTATGACGTGGCTAAATGTATTTATTTACAATTGAGGTCCATTCTGTTTAACTACAACTGTCCACCTCGGCTTAACTAGTTAACCAACAATGTACATGCAAATACAAATAACATTCATACACAAAACAAATACACACACACACACATTATCAGCGCTTTATGAATTTCTTCTATGTGCTTTTCGGTGACGACAACCGACCTTGCAACACCCTGACTGAAAGTAGGATAAAGCAGTTTTTCAATGTTTCTATTTTCGCCTTACTGGAGAGGATATGACCACTTCGTCTTGATCTGATGTAACTGATTTAATGAGGGCAGAATGTCTTAAAGAATCGTGGCGTGTTTTAGAAAGTTATATTTTTGTGTTCTTTTAAACATAGCAGCTGTGTTTTTTTTTCAAATTAGACAACTTATCAAAAGGGCTCGAGTTCAACCGAAACCAACCGTGGTAATAGGCCTCAACACTGACTAGCAACGTCACAACCTGTGGGCAACCCCAATAGCTGGTTGCCACGTCACAGATCTAAAGGCGCGGTGGCCGAGCGGTAAAGCGTTTTTCTTCCGAACCGCGGGTCCTGGGTTCGAATCCTGGTGAAAACTAAAATTTTAATTTCCGGATCTTTGGGCACCTCTGAGTCCACCCAACTCTAATGGGTACCTGACATTAGTTGGGGAAAAGTAAAGGCGTCTGGTCGTTGTGCTGGCCACATGACACCCTCGTTAACCGTAGGCTACAGAAACAGATGAATTTTACTTAACGTTACAGATCTGTACGACGAGTCAACGAGCTATTGGTCTCCACTGCCCAAAGGTTGCGACGTTGCAAAGTCAGTTTTGAGGCCTTCTATATCGATTGGTCTCGGTTCAACACTCGACTCGAGCAGAGTTATGTTTACTGAGCGCATAAAAGAAGCACGCAAAAACTTATCCCAGATACACCCCCTTTCAAACCACCACCGTCCAGAAAAGAGTATGTACCGTTACGCTCTGATCATGCTATAAGCATGAAAGTTGTGCTATATTTGATTGGCTATATAAAAGCTATTTTAAAACAAAAACATATATTATTTAAATCTAGCTACATGGACAAGAACATTACTACTATGTAGTGAAATAGACTTACAATAATTACTATTAGCAGATTTTCTTCAAGTGGAATTATTTGTCCTCTTGTCAACTCCATTCTGTCACTATTTCATACAATATAATCTTTAAACTCAGCAAAATTGTTCTATTAGATACTCAATACTCTCGTGGGAAGTGCTGAAGATGGAACCTTTCCGACCAGGTGTTTTTCAACAGCCCGATCAGTTACTGTCTTATTTTGTAGCTCATAATCCTAACTCCCATAAGTTAGTGAAACCACAAGTCAGTCATGAGTTACAGGCCCCAAGAAGTATTGTACCACATGGGCTTACAGTCGTTAGTTTTTGTCATAGGGCAGAGGGCACCTGTTACTTGTGTTATCAATTTGCCCGACGGCTCTCTGTCCCAAATGGGACGGAAAGACAATACATCATTTTTAGTTAAGGTCTAGAGCACTATTGTCCAGACTACGGCCCGCGGTCCACATCCGGCACGTGGCACGGTGCTAAAACGTCTTACCACCAATGCATAACAAAGTTGCAGTTTATTAGTACTCAAATGTCGATATTAGCGAGTCTGGTCGATTTTGAAGGCACAAATATCAAAAAGTTAATAGCCTCTCACGCCCCCCCCCCCAAAAAAAAAAAAAAATGTGGGATTTATTTCCAATTTTCAATACCAACCAAAATTAATTAAAAGTCAAGTTATAAAGATAATTAATAACAAATAATTAATTAATTAATTGGTTAATTAAAAAAAAAATTGATTCATATTTTGTTAAATACAAAAAATAATTGTGTAAATTTTTGACTTGATCTGAGAATGGGAGTAACGTGTACAAAATAAATGTACCAGTGTGAGTTGATATTCTTCTTTTGAAACTGTCAGGTAGAGTTGAGTCTTCGGTTCTTGGAACTCTAGGCCAGCAAAAGTGAAACAAGAGCTCCCTCTCACCGGCCTGAATGTGCGGGACACGCCATTTATGTAACGGCCCCTTGAGGAACAACGCCTGGATTGTGACAAGGTTGTGGGAGCTTTTTTACAACTCCGCGCAGTGCAATGAGGATGCTCTCGCACACCCTTTGGCACCCCCACGGGAGTCTTGTTTTGCTATCCTTTAGCCTAATCGTTTCCTCCTACGATCGTTGCCACCCCGGGCGCCACTATGAGGCAGGGTAGCATGCCCGGGTGAGTTGATATAAGCTTTGTTAAAATAATTACGTCACACGAATCTGGACGAAAACAAAGAAAAGAATTAAACTGAATGTAATTCCTTCTTAATGGGCTGGAAATAAAACTTGACCTTTCCACCCTCACAAGTGGACGCTTACTTAACAGAGTTAACTAACGGTAACACAGACATCTTTGACTATCCCCCAAGGAAGAGTCAATTATTTTAAAAGGGGAATAAAAAGGAATTCCGATCTCTAAATGAAATTAATGTTCCGTTAAGAGTCCTTGCAATGCAAATGTACTCAATTAGGATCGCGATCAATAGCTGTTTAACGTATGCAGATGTATGTGTGGTTGTGTGCGTGCGTGACGGTGAAGGATCTCTTTATGGACCTTGCAAAGAGCGTTCCAGTTTTTGTGTGTGTAGCTTCTTATAGTTTCTCTTATCAAGCTTAATCAGCAATAAATTTGCTAACATTACAAACTGTGCAATCTCCAGCTAGATATTAAGATGTTTAGACAAGTGTTAGATAGCTATTTTAGTTTATTTTAGAATTGCGCACTTTTTGCTACCGACATTGAACGCACATTTTATGACGACACAGACTGTAGGGTTAAAGGTTAAGTTTGACGTATAGGAAATCAGTTACCGCTAGACTCTCAAGGGGATTAGACATCTTTTATCGACCGACTAGACTGTGGCCCATTCTGTAAATAAAGTTAGTATTTTTTAAAGTTCATCTTTAAGTCAAGTTATTAATTAAGTTTTGTTTCTGTGGATGTCTGTTCTTGTGATGGTTGCTGTCGAATTCGCATCCAAGAATTAACACTTAAAAATATACACATGCATATCCTGAATCAACTTAGAAATACTTCAGTTACAACTGATTCAACTATACAGAAGTAAACCATTACACTGGCATCATTACAGTGACCATTACACAAGCAGCCTAAGGGATTGCTCTTGTTAGCAAACAAGTTATTCATCACAATCCCAAAGGAGGGTTAGTGACAAAGCACCTGACTTCCAAACCTAATGGTCCCAGATTCGAATCTTTGTAAAGACTGGGATTTGGAATTTCAGGATTTTTAGGAGGCCTCTTTGTTCACCAAAATTTTGATAGGTACCTGACATTAGTTGTGGAAAGTAAAGACGATTGGTCGTTGTGCTGCACAAAACACCATTGCTAACTGTTCGCCATAGAAATACATAGCACTAATAGACACTCAATTCCTTGCCGTATAGCAGTGGCGTAGCTAGGGTGCGGGTGAGATTTTGAAAGGGACCCCCAAATTAGTGTTTTTTACATTAAAAATTAACTATTACGCAATATGCAGGGGCCCCAAAGAGGTCAACCCCTCGGACCCCCAAACGATGAAAATTCCTAGCCACGCCCCTGCCCTATAGATCGAAAGGTTTGATAGGGATACTTTACTTACTGTTTAAAGATATCAAGGTCTATGATTTGTGCGTTATGACAATAAATGACTCTAATGGTCATTTGTTAGTGCGGTCAACGTTTAGTGTCGACACCTCTGATGGTCATTTGTTAGTGTGGTCAACGTTTAGTGTCGACACCTACTTATTAAACAAATGTTAGTAGAATGTAGAATCTGGAAGACAGCTTCTTCAACTAACTATAAGTCTTGTTTTTCTATGAAGTCTGATGAAAGTAACATGTCTTTGATGATCCGTTCAGAGATGAAGATTGTTACATGCTGGCTCAAAATTCTTGCAGGATTGCGAGGCATTGCAGCGGGGTTCGAGCCCAAGGACATCGAGACGACAGCCCAGATCGCTTACTTGGTAGTCAATAATTATTATTAGCTTATTTTGCTGTAGATGTAGTACTTCCTTTATCGATAACGAATTTTATCATTAATTCTACAAAGTATTGGATTTTATTTGGGTTTTAAAGATATTGCATATATTTTTATTTTATTATTATTATTTTTTTTTTGCAAGTCATATGTTGTAAAGAGTTCTTCCCTATGCTAGTAAAAGTAAATTGACATCTGTGATGCACAGTGCACACAATCGAATAGCAAATACAGAAAAGAGAAAAAAAAAGGTTACCTGAACAGATCTATGCACATTTTGGTGTTGAAGCTGGCGTAAATGATTGGGTTGGCTGCCGAGTTCAGAGGGGCCAAACTCTGGATAAAAGTGGACAGGGCAACCGAGTCCTGAGTGTTTGGTACATAGCCGTAGACGCTGAGCAGGTCAAAGATGAAGTACGGGGACCAGCAGACTATGAACACTGGGGACAAGACATACTGGTTAACATACATAAGTGTAGAGTGTAGGCATTATCTGGTCAAGCGTGAAGCAATTATACAAAACAAAAACAGGATCCATGGAATGGCCTAATGGTAAAACTGATGGGTCTTAGACTGCTGTTGAAGATTAACTCATTTCTATCTCTGTCTGAAATAATTTTTTCTTTAACTCTTTCTCTCCTAACTGACGATACCAACGTTGATTCCATCAGAATGTGGTAAATAATTACGGAGAGAAAGAGTTAAATAAAAAAACACATAAATAGTGGTTTATTAATTTAAGCCAGTGATTTGCAAACAAGGCCTCGCGCGCCACATTCGGATAATGACGCGGTCGTTTTCGACACTTTGAAACATTTGCCTACATTGAAAAAATAATGCCGTAGAACCATTTCATTCCATAGCAAGTAGAGAAGTTGATGAGGACAGTGACAAACATGTGGAAAAACGTTTAAGGTTTGTAGGCAGAAAAGAAAAAAAAAGGGCTGAGCAAAGGTAAATGGTAAGCAATGAACAGTCAATTTGTCAATTTGGCTTTTTTTTTTCATTTTATTGGCAAAGATGTTTGATACCTGGCTATTACTAGTCTTTTTACAGTTTCTCATTATGTAGTGGACTCTAAAGCTATTTCTTCCCAAGCTTTTGCTTAGGGAAACCCCCCGAAACGTGCGAACCAAACAAACAAACTGTTTACATCCGCCAACCCCTTTCATCTTTTTATGTCAACCTTAAAGAAGACTTTAAAACAAGTCACGTGTTCATGGTGGCCAATGGACTCACGTCGCAGAAAAACGCTAAAGGCAATAATAATAAATTTGTAATAGTAACAAAAAAAAAAAAAGATGGTATGAACAAGCTAAGCGATGAATGTAAGTCAAATAATATTGTTATTTATTATCGTATCTTAAACATCTCAGAAGTGTTTTTATTCCATGTAGTCCTACGTCAGTCTAGTGGTTTTTGTGTTGTTGGTTTTTTTAACATTCTTGGTGCTATCTATCACATTTCTGTATTTCTCAATCTGCCTACGTGACAGTTTACATCACACATAGAACTAGATCTAGAGCCGGCGGTCAGTTATTTCAAGAAGCAATTTGTTGCTGTAATTGGTTTGATTGAGAGAGAAAAAAAATCATCATTCTCCATTAAGCAGAATACTTCAGAGATTCATGTTTTTATACTTAAAGTTTATAAGAAAACAGACCAGACAAGAAACGAGTCCATCTTACATTCTTAAGGCGAGGTATTGTTTTTTTTTAATTTAAAAAAGCTTATATCAACTCTGTTTGTCTGTCTGTCTGTCTGGTTTTAAATTTCGAACACGTTAATTCTCCCATTTTCCATTCTCGGATCAAGTTGAAACTTCGCACAATTATTAACAAACCATGAATCAGTTTAAAAAAACGATAACTAATTAGTCAATTAAAAGGTGATAATTAAATAATTTTATCTCATATTGAAAATAGGAAGTAAATCTACAGTATTGAGATATATGGCTGTAAATGTGAAGTTCTTCCCTTTAGATTTATGCTACAAAATTATTTTCAAAATATTTTGCTTGTGTCTTTTAATTTAAACGAAAACACCCAGTACTACACACCAGAATCATATCGTTACATATAGTCAAGTATAATTATTTTTATGTGTAGTTTGTAAATACTGTGGTACCTCACTTTAAAAAGTTAAATGATAGCTCATTTCAATTTGTAGAGAATTCAAATAAGAAGCAAAACAAAATTGAACATTAAAGAGAATAACTACAAATAGAACGAAAGCGCCGACATGAAATGGCAAAAAGATTGGCAAAAAGAATGCTTTGTCTGTCTCATACATATCATGTTATCACTACTGACTGAAAGGGGAGGTTAATATGTCTTCATTTGTGTTGCTTTGTAGTATATGACTCTGTATGAATCTATATCATTAGTGTATGTATCGACTTGCTGGGAAAATGTCAAGAAATTATCAATGACCTAGTCAAGAAACATTGAATTGAGATAAATACACTGAACCTATTACTTTATAGCATACGCTGCATTTTAAATCCCACAACACAAACATACACTATAGGTTTTAACGACCACGCTACGTCTATTTTAGGTAAGCTTAGGCGTCAACGAGCCTTAGCAATTAGGCCCACACGTCTCACCGTACACGCCAATTTACGACGCTGCTAAGGTCAACTGGCATAGGCTTTATTTCTAAACGTAATTTTAAGAACCTTTTTCTCTGTCATAAATAAAATCTATCTCTTAATTAACGTCTCATTAGTGCGTCTATAAATCAACACAGTGTGAAAGACATGTCCTGACATAATATTTTATGCATTGACATTTTTTCACGGAAAAACCGGTTAAATATATCACCTAAGAGCAGGCATGTCAAACTCATTAAGGTATATGGGCCGCATAAACAACTTACTATGACCTGAGGGGCCTCAGCAAAAAATCAGTTTTAAAACAGCCTACTAGTTTTATGTAAATCAGAAATAATACAGTAGAATACAATAGTTAACGGCACACCTGTCCCTTAGCTAAATTTGTAGTACTATTGGCTAATTAAAAATTACTATGATTACGCATTATTTTCTTTGTCCTGATGCATGACATATTTTCTGGGATGCCATTTTATTAATGTCAGGTTGAAGTTTGTTTGCCACTGACGCTTTCATCACAGATGACAATTTTTGATCAGATAATCTAGAACGGTGAGGTGTTTTAATAGCTTTTATTATGGAAAAGAACTGTTCACAGAGACCAGTGCATGCAAAAAAAGCTAGAATTCTAGCTGCAAATTTCCGCAATTTAACGAACAGTTCAGGGTAAATGACTGTAAAATTCTGGCACAGCCATTTCAATATTCTTCGATTTCAACTAAGAACCTGACTTCTATCAGCTCTAGTTGCACGTTTCCAGCAGCATTTTCAGAATCAAATCAGATCGCGTGATCGAGAGGCTAAGTGCGCTTGAACTTGGCTTGGCTACCTAGAAGGAGGTTCGAGGTTCGACACCCGACTCAGGCAGAGCGCCTAAAGGCAGCACGGAAAACCAACTCCTAGTACCCCTCCCCCCACTGGTCCACAAATGAGATTGGACCAAAGCGCTCCGAGCATGCTATAAGCATGAATGTAGCGCTATATAAAAGCTATAATAATAATAACAATGATGATGCACTGAAAATGAGCAAAATTAGCATCAGTCACTCTTATTTTTTCAAGTAACTTTCCATCAAAACCATTTCGTTTCATGGTTGGTGCGCCACATCTTGTTTGGCTAGATAGCTTTACCAAAGAAAAATTGTACATTTTCACCTCCTGTCATTTCTCAAAAATCATCCTCGCTTGTTTTGCATAGAACAGTACCCAAGTAGTTCCTGGTATATGTCACAATTCCTGTCAATGGCCCTTATGAATATAGCCAACCGTGCTACACCCGTCACGTCAGTTGACTCATAGAGACCCAATGAAAGTAATTCAAAATCAGCTCAGTCGTTTTTTAATTGTTCAAGCAAGCTGACTGACATGCCATTTATTCTATCTGCAACAGTGTCACTAGTTAACGCTATTTCTTTGAATGCTTTCTCCTTTTTTTTTTCTGAATAAATGACTTCGGCTTTAACGAAACCTTCCTTCATAAAATCTCATTTATTAAATGATTTGAAATGGCTTGCAATGAAGTTTGACAAAATGTAGCTTGCTTTCACTGCAGACTCACCCTCGTTGTTCAGTTAAACAAATACTATTTTTCCAATCAAGTAGGTTGTCATCTCTTGTTTTCCAGCGTAATAGTTTAACATTATTTTAATTTTTTTTTAGGTAGTCAAGCGGGCCGCATGCGGCCCCCGAACACCCAGATTGACACGCCTGCCTAAGAGGATTCATGTCTTTTTTAAAATAAGAAAATGTAAATCTGTCACTGTATTTTTTTTTATCTTCAATTCTTTTAGATGAAATATGCTTATGTATATTGATTTCTTTGTAAAAAGAACAATCACAGCAAATATATAGGTCAGCTAGAGTTCAGAGAAGACGTTTCGTATTTCTTTTCTATCAAAAACGTCTTTATCATATTTTTATGCCATTAAACGTTGACGTCCAGGGATAAATCATATTTTATAGTTTAAAAATAAAATATGCAAAATAGCTTTGTTTTCTTCTTTTTTTTTTTTTACAAAGATTGTATAAACCCGAGCTACTGGCCCGAATAGCGCAGTCCACAGCATCCCTTTCAAAATTTAAAATAATATGGAAAGACAAAGGCTTAGACCTCGGCACCAAAAAACAGACTCATGTGCTCCATGGTCATGGCCACATTTCTATATGCATGTGAGTCTTGAACGTTGACTGCAGAGCTAGAGAGGAGGATCCTAGCAATGGAAATGAGATACTACAGAAGAATCCTAGGCATCACATTCAAAGACTGCATCACAAACCAAGAGATTAGAGACAGGGTCACTGCAGCGATCGGACCCCATGATGACCTGCTAACTACCGTGAAAAAAACGCAAGCTGAAAATCTATGGCCATATTACAAGATCTTCGAGGCTCGCAAAGACCTTCCTACAGGGAACAGTACCAGGAAAAAGAAGAAGAGGCAGACAGAGAAAGCGGTGGGAGGAAAACATAAAAGAATGGACGGGCCTGCCACTGAAAAATGTTCTAATCGGGGCAAAGGACAGAGAGGTATGGAAAAAGACGGTCTACAGGTCTTGCTTGGTGCCCCAACGGTCCACCAGACTAAGGGATAGGTGACAGATAAAAACGTATTATGTTTATCTGTCTGTCTAGTACAAATCTTGTGCACGTTTCTCTTTTCCAAATTCCCATTCTTGGATTTAGTTACATATTTGTACATTTATTCGTAAAGACAAAACATCAATCAATCAAAAATCAGTTAGACTAAAAAAGGGAGATGAATCTTGCAGCTTTAAGCAGTGGCGTAGCTATAGTGGGGGTGGGGGAGAGGAGGGGAGAGATTTTGAAAATGAGTGTTTTTTTTTACATTAAAAATTAACTATTACGCAAAATGCAGAGGCCCCAAAGAGGTCAAGCCCCCTGGGCTCCCAATGGATGGAATATTCCTAGCTACGGCCCTGGCTTTGAGAGATTTGACAGTAATTGTACGTTTCTTTCTCTTATATAAGCCTTGTTGTTTTGTTTTGTTTTTTTCATATTTTTGTATATCTTGCTTGTTTGCGACTTTGTTAGGACTAATACACTTTCCAAAAGAATCTCCTAAAGTTTTCCTAAGATCTTCTCCCAATGCATTGTTACAGCACCCTTCTAATCAGTATCAATTATTAGAAAACAACTTGTAGCCCACAAAGTAGAAAGATCAAAATTCAAATGTATTACGAATAATAAATTTACCACTGACGAGACATCAATATTGCTGTGCAAAGTCTGTAGTATACATTAAGTACTTTGTGGGCAAATGATATTAAAAACTTGCAAGGCACCATGAACAGAGAACCATTGAGTGTGGTCCCCTAGTCTAGGACTTGATTACAAACAGGAGAGACTTTTATCACAGAAGACTAAAATATTAGGACACTTACACAGGATTTACTAGGCAGGATTATCTCCCTGCGGAATCAAAGGGAAGAGCCGCGTTCCTTGGAAAGAGCACGAGAGATAATTAGTAAGTGGATCAGCTCCTTAAAAATGGCACAAAAGCTGGGATCAGTGCAGTATGGAACAAACATTTCTGAAAATGTAAACGCTCACATATTTTAATTCCTCGGTGGTAGTTCTCACTCCGGGCACGGTGGTCGAAGGGTTAAGCGCTTGGCTTCCGAACCTGAGGTCCTGGGTTCGAACCCCAATGAAGACTGGGATTTTTTTATTTCGGGATTTTTAGGGAGCCTCTGAGTCCACCCAACTCTAATGGGTACCTGACTTAAGTTGGAGAAAGTAAAGGCGGTTGGTCGTTGTGCTGTTCACATAACACCCTGCTCGTTAACCGTTGGCCAAAGAAACAGGTGACCTTAACATAATCTGCCCCATAGATCGGAAGGTCTGAGGGGGACACTAGTTCTCACTCAAGGATCAAGAAGCTTTAGCCCGCACTCAAACAAGTCAATGTCCGAATTGAGACTTTGTCTCTACGATCAGTGAATAAATTGGGTACTAACGCGGACACTTGCTGGAAAACCAGGGAAATGTTGAACACACCCCATGCAGGGTACTAACTTACTCTTAGACTTAGATCCTCACGCGCAAAATTCGGAGGCCAATCACCGGATGACGGTGTTGGACGGAATCCAACTGCCCGGTAGAAGGCAAGCCCTTCATTGCAAAGAGACCCACCCTCATCGGTGCATAGAACGGTAGAACCCTAAAATAATGCGGTAAACTGGCAGAGTACTAAATGTTGGATGCTGGACGTGGTCATGGGATATAACTGATACAAACGGGGGGTCTCTTCATGTACTGTGACACAGTAACTCTAAAAATAACATTAATGAAATCTTCCTGGATCATGCTGCAAGATCTATAACTCTATGCACGAAGTGTCAGTGCATAAAGAATCACCAATGTTGACCAAAAGTGGCAGACTATTTAAGGGTGGTAGCTCAATTTTATGATAAACTAATACAGATGACTCTGTGTTGGAGATGAGTTGAAGAACCTTGTTGCGCACTGGTTACATAAGCGCCAGCAATTCACACACAGAATTGATTACACTTCGCAGCGTTGAAAACTGCCCCCCCCCCCTTTTTCCAAAAAAAAAAAAACTCGATTTTCAACAAATTTAAACTTCTCTTCCCATTAGTCGACCTTCCTCACATCGTCATCGTCTTTACTTTCTGGACGATACAGTAATCCAGTCCCCGTGTACGGGCTGTCATTGACATATTTATTCTCTATGTAAATTTCTCTATAACGCCTGGAGATATTCTGAGTTGACAAGAAAAACATCTCAACTAAAGTGAAGTAGTCCAATTTGGGGAGTGGGGGACGGTGGGGCGGGGCGCCTGACTCCCTACAACCCACACATTTTTTTTTTCTTCCCTTGCCCCTCTGTCTGACCATTTTGTGTATGTATGTCTACAAATGTGTGTCTGTGTGTGTCACTCACCAAGAACTATTACCAGGGTCATCTTTATAGTTTTCATCTTGGCACGGGGAATAACTCCTCTGGAACTCGCAGATCCGTCACGGAACCTTGAGTTATTGGCCGCTACGTACAGCTGCCCGCCTGGAGAGAATGAAGAAAAATATTAAGTTAGTTTTAGTGGTGAATTTGTTCACCAGCCAATATCTGAGTTAGTCTTGGTGGTGAATTTGTTCACCAGCCAATATCTGAGTTAGTCTTGGTGGTGAATTTCTTGCCCTAAAAAAAACAGCAGCGGAAATGGATTGAATGGACTTAATTCACCAATCGTAAACAAACACCATTTAGCCACGTGATTCTCTATCTCTTCTATACAAATTACGTAATACACTAAAGGCTGTCACGTGATACTTTTGTTTCGTTGTTTTATCGATATTATCACAAGGATAAATGTTGTTTGATGAATGAAGCCCATTAAAAGAGTGATTTGCAACAGTGGCGTAGCTAGGGTGGGGGGAGGAGGGGGAGAATTTTAAAATACCCCGGGCCCCCACTTGAGGGGGGCTCCCAAATGAGTGTTTTTTACATTAAATATTAAATATTACGCAAAATGTAGGGGTCCACAAGCCCCCCCCCGGGCCCCAAAATGATGGGCGATTCCTAGCTACGCCCCTGATTTGCTAGAATCGAGAACAGAAATATTCTTAACATTTTCGTTTCTCTTTGAAGTAATTAGTGAACTTAGTTATAGGAGCGATCAAATCCTAATAAAATAGTGTGGGGACTCATCATCTTGTACAAAGAACACTTCGGAAAGTCTGGCAGACACTTTGTTTATTAAATACTACACAACATAGTTGAGGTAATATATACAAAGTAGAAATGAAATGTTTTCTTTTCTTTTCAAAACCTTTATTTGAGATTTTCACCAGTGGCGTAGCTTGGGTTGGGGAGGAGGGGTGAGAATTTGAAAATATTCCCCCGGGCCCCCACTCGAAGGGTGCCCCGCAAATGAGTTTATTTTTTGCATTAAAAATAAAGTATTACGCAATAGGCAGGGGGCCCCCCCCCGAGGGGGGGGGGCCCCCGGGCCCCCAAACGATGGAAAATTCATAGTTACGCCCCTTAACAATGCATGACGCATAGGACGTAATCACCTTCTTTTTTGTCTGTAACGTCTGTATTGTATAAGATAAGATA
>JADKLZ010005465.1:5853979-5867521 GCA_021533235.1 Biomphalaria straminea | reverse complement strand
ATTATTATTATAGCTTTTATATAGCGCTACTTTCATGCTTACAGCATGCTCAGAGCGCTTTGGTCCAAACTCATTTGTGGACCAGTGGGGGGGTATCTAGGAGTTGGTTTCCAGTGCTGCCTTTGGGCGCTCAGTAAACACAACTCTGCCCGAGTCGGGTGTCGAACCTCGAGCCCCCTTCTAGGTAGCCAAGCCAAGCCAAGGTCAAGCCGCACTTAGCCTCTCGACTACGCGTCCCACCATATTTGACTATTCTGTTTTCAAACGTCAAGTTTAATGAAAAGGGGAGAAGGAGATACAAACATTAAACCTCGCTCCTTTTTATAATTACTGCTAATGATTGCATTTGGCATTAAAGAATAGGGGTGGGGCGACTCAGTATAAGATTTGAAGTTATAGAATATATAAATTATATTAGTAACTGTTATGACACGATTAGAACATAGATTTATTTCGGGAATAATTAAGGGGTAAGTTTTTACTTAGTGACGGAAGTGACGGATAGGTGGATTAAAAAGAAGAACGCTTTAAGTCGACTCAAGAGACAAGACGTTGATCTTGATTAAGGCTACAGAAAGACATCGACGGTTCCCTTCTTTGGTATTAAGCGTGATTTATCGTTGAATCATTGTCGACTTACTATATTACTTGTTCGGCCTTCGTTGGTGGTTTGATTCGTGACAGTTTAACTTGCAACACCGCGAATAGGCACGCAACATAACCTATTTTTTTTAATTTTGTAATTTCTCAACTAATATACAAAAGAAAAAAAAAGTATTGGTTTGTCCGATGGGGGGAAGGCGGTTGCATTTATCGCCCTTCCCACCTGGTACAATCCTTTATCATTTTTTATTTACTAATAATAAAATTTGAGATCAGAGCTTATATACAACATGATATACAAATAGGTTAAAACATCAACATGTACCTTATATTATATAGATATTCAACTAATTTTGTTTATAAACTATGATTTCTCCATAAAAATAGGACCGCCCCACCCACTCAGAGTGGGGAGGGCAGTAGAAGAAATCGGCGCCCCCTCCCTCACCTCACTAAATCGACTAAGATACCAGAAGTGTATCGATATAATATAAAAATTATGTAGTAATTCAGCTATATTTGGTTTCACAAACTATATATTTCTAAATAAAAGTAGGACCACCCCTCCCACTCAAATGGTTAAAGTGGAAAGGTCAGTGGATGTATTCGCACCCCCACCCCACCCAATCGGCTAACAGGAGAACGACATAATATTGAGATGGGTTAAAATATCAATTACAAGTAAAGGCGGTTGGTCGTTGTGCTGGCCACATCACACTCTCGTTAACCGAGTGGAGACCACAACTAATGCCCAGGCATTCATCTCATTTTCATGAGATGATCGATAGTCGCTTCGTGACTGAAGGAGGCTATAAATATTAGATTTAACTATATATTATCCTATTATAAGTCTTTTCATTCGTATACATTTATTATATTAGCTCCCTAGTGGTCCACTAAAGGAATTTGACTATGGATTATTTCACTGTAGATCTATGTGATTTCACTAATTCTATTTCCACTAAATGTGATTCCAATAATTAATATTTCAAAAAAAAAGTGGCCACATTAAATGTGTTGCTACTAAATATGATTCTACTAAATATGACTTTACTATTTATGAAATGAGTCCTATCACGTATGCCAGAACTCACCTGCCACACCCACTGCTGAGGGAACTCTATCGTGCACTGCCACTTCCCGTTGACCAGCATGAACTTGTTAATGATTAACATGGGGATGGAAAAGATCAGAGCTAGACCCCAGGCGAGCCCAATTAAGATCCTTATTCTGAGCCCTGCAAGAAACATTGTCAAAAAATATCAAGGTGCCCTTAAAATAAAATCAACATATAAAACAGCCTTCATCCATATTTGTGACAATTATAGTATACGTTTTAAAGAATTAGACATTGGTAAGAATATCACTTTAAAGAAGCAAAATATAACTAAAATATTTTGTTAAGCAATGCTTATCTAATTGGAAGAACAGCAAAGTCATTGCCACATATCTAAATACTGCAGGAATACACAATTAATTACTAAACTACTACTAATATCTATACTATAACTAATAATAAAACTAATTGATTAACTAATTGATTTATTTTTTATCGATTCAAGTATTTTCATCGAGCATAAATAATTATGCAAAATTTAAACTTGATCAGAGAATAAAAAGGGGGCACGGTGGTCGAATGGTTAGACGCCTGGCTTACGAACCTGAGGTCCTGGGTTCGAATCCCGGTGAAGGCTGGGATTTTGAATTTCGGGATATTTAGGGCTCCCCTGAGTCCACCCAACTCTAATGGGTACCTAACTTAGGTTTGTGAAAGTAAAGGCGGTTGGTCGTTGTTCTGGCCACATAACACCCTGCTCGCTAACCGTTGGCCAAAGAAACAGATGACCTTAACATCATCTGCCCAATAGATCGCAAGGTCTGAAGGGGACACTACTTTAGAGAACGAGAAGTGGGAGACTAATCATGTGAAAAAAAAATAACTCCACATATGCAGCCAGATATCTCTATAAATAGCTTTATTTCCCCTTTTTGATACCAGAGTAAATAAAATTAATTGTTAACCCCCCCCCCCCCCCAAAAAAAAAAATTAACTAATTGGTTATTTTTTTGAGAAACTAATATTTTATTAAATACAACAAATAATTGTGCAAAGTTTCACATTTATCCCAGAAGAGGTAATAATAATAATCTTTATTGTCCATAAGGAAATTTGTCTTACAATTTGTACATTATACCAAACAAAACCGCCCCCCACTCAGAGTGGGGAGGGCAGTAGAAGAAATCGGCTCCCCCTCCCTCACCTCACTAAATCGACTAAGATACCAGAAGTGTAACGATATAATATAAAAATTATATATTTTAAAATAAAAGTAGGACCGCCCCTCCCACTCAAAGGGTTAAAGTGGAAACCGAAGGATGTCAAACAGAGACTGTATCAGACTGAGTGAGTTGATATTAGCTTTATAATAATATAAATCATGTATCTATTTATTTATTTAAATAGATGCTTTAATTTGTAAATGGGGTACAGATAGAAACTAAGAGTGTCACATTTAAATAGTATGTAATAAACAATGGCTCGCTGTCAGGCACGGTCCTAGCGATAGCGGGGCCCTATGCGAAACTGGCTGCGCGGGGCTTAGTCTGTGTGGTAATAAGCATATTAAGTGAAGATTTTGTATCATAAAAAAATCGACTTTACTATATTTAAATTGCGATCTGTACTTTATGAACCTTGTATTTATATGCCAGTGACTATGAAAGTAAATAAAGTATTAGAACTTCCGAATAAGGTAAAAAAATTCGCCCGATTATTACATTTTGTTATAAAAGCTGACAATGCCTTTTTTTCTTTTATCGCGTGTAGGATTTGCGTTTTCGCAATGAATAACACCAACAAATAACCATTTTGTCTATTTTTCTGGAGATTTTTAAGAGTTTTCAGGAGATTTTAATAAATTCAGGAGATTTCCAGGGGTTTTTCGTATATATTTTGCAATTTAATAATTAGACCTTGAATTAGCGCGGGGCCTATGAAAGCGCGGGGCCCACTGCGACCGCATAGGCTGCAGTGGCCTAAGACCGGCCCTGCTCGCTGTTTAGTAAACAATGCAGGGAAAAAGGTTTCAATTAATCGTAGGCATAAGAAGCTACGAAGTACAAACTATCCAATACCAACATTCCGAGGTATCTCTCCACAGTTCTATACTAAATTTACATTACAAGCAACATTGCCTGCAGTCACTAGCACTCAATGTACAAGGATCTACAAGGATCGGCAAAACGTGAACATTAACATTACAGATAAGAAAAAGAAGGACTCCTTCGTCGGACTCAATCTCGGGCTTCTCCACGGCAGGGGTGAACTAGACACAGGTTCTTAGAACCTTGACTCCGCAAAACATGAAATGATCATGTAGTTTGGATAATATCGAACACAGGGGGTTTGTGAAAATATAATCTGCCTTGAAAATGGCGCTTTTCTAAGACAAAACGATTAGCATGATTAATTTTTAATATCAGAATGGTTTGGTTTTAGAAACAAAAACTTATTCGTTACATTTCACTTCGAGTTTTTTTTTTAACAAATACAAAACCCCCTTAGCTACTCTCATTTAATTTGGTGACTGTAGTTTGCTACAGAAATATATTGAAGGGAGAGGCTTTTAACCTCAAAAGTAGGGGCTTTTAAAATCCATACCACCAGGAGGTTTTTTTTAAACTCACCTACCCCTGGCTTGGCTACATTTCACTTCGGCAAGCTAAAAAATATCATGAAATAGAGCTTTTAATAGTTGTTCTTGTGATATAATTTTTTAGAACAAAAGGACAGACGGACAACAAAAAACTAAACGTATATTTTCACCGCTAAAAATTGTAGAAATTCCTTTTTTATCTAAAACAGGGTAATTTTAGTTTGCGATTAAAAAAACAAACAAATTATGAACGAAGTGTTTCACAGCTCTCTTTTTCCTTTTCCAGTACACACAAACCAACACACAAACACACACTCACACAGTTGTGTTTGTTTGACATCCTTCGGTTGTTCCTTTAGAGTTGAAGATAGTCCAAACCTCCCGCAGGACGACGGGGGATGGGAGCTGGCAGGGTTTAAACCCTGGACCATCGATAAATCTGAACGACAGTCCAGTTCGAAAACCAGACGACCATGTTACAAACATGAGTCAGATAATACTCGCAGACGTGAACAAGTTCTTAATGTTAGAACTTAAATATCAAGTTACATATACGGTATAAAATACAGCAAAAAAAAAAAAAAGTCGTATATATCTAGTTTTCTTTCGCTGTTAGGTATTGTTGTTCATGGATTAAATATCTCAATATTGCAATTATAACTTAATGGATCTCCCATTATATACCAACTGGATATCAAGTTGCACGTTTTTAAAAAACCTGATATTGAATTATATAAAATTTGATACGATTTGAGTCCATTTACTCCCACCTAAGTCCTTAAATGTCTAGACGGAAAATAATATTGTCAGTTTGAATAGTGGGTAAAGAAAGGGTTTCTCTTTTCAGCTTCAGCTATCTAAGGGGCAAACTTTGTAAAGGTCATCTGTTTCTGTGGCCCAAGATTAACGAGGGTGTGGTGAGCCAACAAAACAACTTATCTTTTTCTTATCTTATATAATATAGAGTCTTATAGACGTTAATTAAAAAAAAAGAAGATGATTACGCCCTACGCGTCATGCAATTAGTCATGCATATTAACCTCTAACAAGTCACTGGTTTTCCTGGCTAACGTTGGTCAGGTACCAAATAGAGCTGGTTGGAATCAGGGGCGCCTTAAAAATCCAGGGTTGTACTCAATAATAACAATCCGTGTTACATTCTAAGCTTTATTTCACTGAATGACAAACAACTACACACATAGTAGAAATCACATCACGAAATACGAAATAAGGTCAGTACACAGGATAACAAATGTAAACAAACACTAAGGGGTGACAATCCAAATTAGCAAATTCACAACATCCAGAAATAAAAAATCCCAGCCTTCAATTGGATTCGAGCCCGAAAAGTCTTGGTTCTAAGGCCAATCGTATTATCGTTTCACCACCACGCCCCCCCCACCTGACGTCTGAAAGATGAGATAATAGATAATATTTGGACACTCTTTGTGATAGTGAAGCAAGAAAAGACGCCATCGTCATGAGCTTCGAAACACGAATAGTCTCGCTCAAAAAACGCGAGCTTCACTTCTGCTAAGACATAGACATAAATAAATATAGACTGGTCAATAAGAGAGTTTTATGAATTAAAAATCTGTGAATTGCAATTGTGTGTACTTTATTTTATGTCTATACATTTTGTTTAATCTCTAAGACTGAAGATCATGCAATTTTTAAAATTTTTCTTAATTCGAAAATCCGAATTCAATAGATATAAATGTTTTCAAGTTACATGAAGTTACTTCCTTTTTCCAGTCTATATTTATTTATGTCTATGATTACAATGAAGTTTAATGCCACTGAAACCAAGAAAACAAAGAGAGTTTGTGTGAAAAATAAATTTACTTTTTAAATCCAGAGTGTTGACTTAAAAACATAGACATAAATAAATATAGACTGGCCAATAAGAGAGTTTTATGAAGGGAAAATTTGTGATTTGCAAATTAGTGTACTTTACTGTACAGCATGAGCAGTATAAAAGTTAAGTTTTCATATCTATTTCAGCCATAACCTATATAAGTATTACAATATTTTCACTAGTGTATTTTTTTTTTATCTCTTAGCGTGACTGTAATGTCAATTAATCATAATGTTCATTTTTTGTTCTGAAACTGTTTTTTAATTTTAGCTTATTTTGGACATTCTGCTGAAAAAATCCCTAATTTCACTAATTCAAAGTTAAGGACTGAATCCATTACTTCCTTTTTCCAGTCTATATTTATTTATGCTATCTATGTTATTTTGTGAATGAAAATAGTGCGGATTTGGATACACCATTTTCCTTTCACACCATGCTGCGTAAATGAGGAGGCAGTGTAGCTTTGTTTAATCTCTAAGACTGAAGATTGTGCAATTTGTCAGATTTCGGAAATCCGAATACAATGGATATACATTTTTTCAAGTTCAAGTTACTTCCTTTTTCCAGTCTATATTTATTTATGTCTATGCTTAAAAAGTACTCTACCATCTTGGGAAGTTCGGTAAAAACAATACAAAAACAAAAACAAAACAACTCATGCCTTAACGTTTGTATGTTTATTTTTCTAGTATGATCCAATATTTGCTTACTATAAAGTATAAACAATCTAACAGATAAATTTACATTTACATAAAACAAAAATAGATGGCTTCAGTTACTCTACTCTACTCTACAGAGCAATCGTCTGCTCGGTATTTATGAAACATGCCAAATTGTGTGCTCGCTAGGAATCCACCTATTTTAAGTCAGACATTCTGAATATATAATGATTTTTGTTTAAACTTTTTGTTGCTAAAGAACACCACTGTATAGATAGCTTTAAAGTTTTGATATCTCGATAAATACACTTGGTTGAAAGGCTTCCAGTGGATCCCAGCATCTGATACCATGTATCACACCGACTTAGGACGACCCAGGTTCCGGGCATGGCCGTCGGGTAAGGATAATATAAATTGAATGACTCAAAAAGTCCTTCAAATTACAGAAAAACATCTTTTTTTTTTCTCTTTTCAAACAATGTTCATCTTCTTGCAACCTTTAAATCGACTTATTTACATTCGGACGTTCAAACAAAAATTAAGATTTGTTGCCCAAAACTGCAGGATTATCAGTAGTGCTCAAGACGGGAATATCCATAGGCTATCCAGAGCAAAACCCTTCATGGAATGTGGCTAATTAAAACCACCTCTATTTCCTATAAAGAAAACCAAATCATTCCTCGGTGTTCAATATTACCCACCCTCCCATATTACCCACCCTCCCATATTACCCGCCCTCTGCCTCTAAAAAAAAATACATAACAAAACATCTACAATTTTGACCAGTGGCTAGAAATTAGAATTAACCTCCGCCCCCCCCCCTTCCTTCTACTTACTGTCTCCGCTGAAGCTGAGTGGTCTGGCTATGGCGTTAAGCCGATCCAGGCTGAGGGCCACCAGGGCGTAGGTGGAAGCGTAAGTGACCACCCCTTGTCCGAAGCGCACGACCTTACAGCCGACATTGCCGGCGTACCAGTCGATAGTGTTCTTCCAGACGATGTCCGTCAGTACGTTGATTAGTCCAGCGGACAGATCTGTGGAATGGACCAGAAAATGAAATTACGTAAGACGGCAGACGAAATTATTAAATCATACATTCTCCTTCTATGTTATGGCAGGATATGACTTCCATTTTGTATGTGTGTATTAAGTGAATCACAAGTTGTTGTTTTTTTGTAGTATAGTGTGTTAGTCTACACTAATGGTATTTTTTTTCTAAAGCTTATATCAACCAACTCTGTTGTAAAATTGGTATAAAGTTGTTTCCCTCATTTACCATTTTTACATTAAGTTAAAACTTTGCATAATTATTCATAGAATCTGACAAGACATGAATCTATAAAGAATATTAGTTAATTGATTGTTGGTGATTACCATGATGACCTGCTAACTACTGTGAAAAAAAAAAGCTCAAAATGTATGGTCATATAACAAGATCTTCGGGACTAGCAAAGGCCTTCCTCCAAGGAACAGTACCAGGAAAAAGAAGAAGAGGCAGACAGAGAAAGTGGTGGGAAGACAACATAAAAGAATGGACGGGCCTGCAATTGAAAGAAGTTCTAAACAGGGCAAAGGATGGATAGGAATGGAGAAAGACGGTCTACGAGTCTTGCTTGGTGCCCCAACGGTCCACCATACTAAGGGATAGGTAACGGGTAACAGGTAAAAGGTGATTAATTATTTTGTTATATTTCAAAATAAGGCAATAAATGGTACTTAGCAAGATATGCATTATAGTACTTTGTGTGCATCTATACATATCTCGCATTAAGTACCATTAATTATATATGTATTATTAATTAAGTGCCATTAGTTTGACATGTTTTTACCCACTTCCCATTATCGGATCAAGTTGAAATTTTGCACATTTTTTCCTTGTCTATACACGAATTATCTAATGTTTTTTTGTTTTTTACAACAGACAGTGATGTAGCTAAACCCTGTGATTTTCTTATAAATGGCAGTAAATATTTTTATTTCCCCTTAGATACGGTTTTAAAAATTATTATTTCTTCTGTCCCTTGTTTTCCATTTCATATTCTCCAGCAGCAATCAGACTAAAACCTATATTGATAAGATTAAAGGTTTAAGAAGCTCGCATATAAAAACAGTAGCTTGTCTCTAGACTGGAAAGTTTTTATAGTTTTTTTGCAAGCTTAAGGTTAGCGTGGGTGAGAGTTTATTGATCTAGAAACACAGACAGGATGTTCTGCCTAATGAAGCTGTGATGATCTGAGATTTTGTTATAAAGAAATCTCATCTAGTTGCAAGAAACCACAGGCTTTGTTGTACTCAGCAATCCAAAGGAAATTGAATTAATCACTTGCAATGCTGCCGTGCTGGCCCTAAATGTTTGTTTCTAAACTATTTTACATGTTTCGGCTATTCTGATTCTGAAGATAATTACACCCTAACCCAACCCACGGACTATGGGGGATGGAGGCGGGCAGGATTCGAACCCGGGACCTTCGTGACCACCGAACCTCAGTCCAGAGGAAATACCACACAACCAGGCCTCCTTCCAGTTGTCTATCTCTTATTTACTTTGTTGTATGCCTATAAGTCTGTTGACTGTGCCGCAAGCGTGGTGGGATACGCTACATTCAATAATACATTCTATCTGTTAAGTAGTACATTAGTTCCCCTTTCATACCTTGTAGTCTATAGGGCAGATGATGTAGAGGTCATCTGATTCTGTGGCCTACGGTTTACGAGGGTGTCTTGTGACCAGCACAACGACCAACCGCCTTTACTTTTCCCCAACTAATGTCAGGTCCCCATTAGAGCTGGGTGGACTCAGAGGCGCACAAGGATCCCGAAATAAAAATCCCAGCCTTCACCAGGATTCGAACCCAGGACCCCCGCTTTACCGCTCAGCCACCGCGCCTCCTAAGTAGTACATTAGCTTAGCATTAAAAGGTAACATATGAACATAAAGGTTTAGCTTTGCACCAAAAAAAAAAAGAAATCTCATTTGATTTAGATTTCAAATAAAGACATAATTTTGTCTGAAATACTATACGTGTTACGGATCCTAACCTATTTGAGATATAGGGCCCTTTAAATATCACTGTATTAAGTGTCAGTGTAGGTAGCCATAAGTTATAGCTTGTGTTGCCTCTATGTCAGCGCTCACAAGGTGGGCGAAGAAAACGCGTAAGGGACACCCTCAAAGCTTCTCTGAAAGCGTTCAGCATTATCCCAGCCACCTGGGAGACAGAAGCGCATGATAGAGCATCATGGCGTCGTGATGTGAAAAATGGAGCACAGGTTGCTGAGGAAAAGAAAACAGCGCTGGCAGAAGAGAAAAAAAAAAGGCCAATGACACCAGTTTCAGCTTGAACAACCGTGTGGATAGTCTAAGAGCTGAGCCGAAGCTCTTTGAGCTCTAAGTTTGAAAAAAAAACCTGTCTGAATCCGTCCGAGAACAAAAACAAACAGTAAAAAAAAAAAACTGCGGACCTCACAGGTCTGTCTGGGAGCGACCCGAGTCAATGTCTATAGGGCATTGCTGTTTCCAATACCACTTGGTGGTACCGGGGGCCTCCACCATTTACCTTCGTTGTACCAAGCTAACTGTGCAGGATCCGCCTTTGATGAGACGGTCCCTTGAGGAACAGCGCATGGATTCGTGACTGAGCTGTGGAAGCTTTCGTGCTACTCCGCGCCGTGCAAGAGGTGAACTCTCGTCCACCTGTGGGCACTCCCACGGGAGTCCTGTTTGTTACCCTTTCGCCTAGCCACTTCCTCTGGTGAGCCGTTTCCACGCGAGCGCCACGTTGAGGCAGGGTAACGTGCTCGCGGCTTGAATAACCTGCATAGTGCGCAGGCGAACATTCCAGGCTCACATAGGTCTCACCACAACATAATGAGGCACAAAACCCCAGTGCAAAGCCCCTACCCCCTGGATGACTACAGTGGTCTTCATCGAACCATGATGGACAAACTATATATATTGTCAGTGTGAAACATTTTACTTTGTCACTAAGTTACAGCTTGCGTTGCCTCTAGTTCAGTGCAGATCTATATCACGTACAACATGCACTAATGCACTTTGAAATATTTAAACAGCTGATCTTCTTTAAAGAAAAAAAAAAGATCCAAATCAAAAATAGTTTCGAATTCTTAAGAGGCGTTTTGTTACGTCATTTCACACTGCCCCTGCCATATTAAAATAATCAAACATTGAATCAAGTGTCTGTCAACTTAAGTTATAATTTTAATGAAAATTTTAAAGCAGATATGGTAGATGGAAAATAACAAGGTGTGATATTTCGTTGAAACAAATGGAAGTATGAAGATTTAAAGATTTCACGTTTCAAAATCGATACGTTTTTTTGTCGCTTCTGGAGCTGCTAGTGACATAATTACATCAGACACGATTTAAAAGGCTCTTTACAAGACGCACCAGAAATGGAAACTAACATTCAGAGTAAACAGTGGCGTAGCTAGAGTGTGGGGAGAAGGAGGGAGAATTTGAAAATACCCCCGGGCCCCCACTTGAGGGGGGCTCCTAAATGAGCTTTTTTTAAATTAAAAATTAAGTATTACGCAAAATGCAGGGTCAATCCCCCCGGGGGCCCCCAAACGATGGAAAATTTCTAGCTACGCCCCTGAAAGTAAATCAAATGAAACTGAAACGCGCGACATAATCTATCATTTTAAATGTCTTCCTTTCAAAAGTAACTTGATACGAGAGTTCTTCTTATTCTTCTAGTCCTTTGTGTATCGTATCGTATCAATCACAAGTCAGTAACAGAACAAAATATTCTCACAGTCATATAAGGAAAAAAAGAGAGGGATCATGACGCATGGGCCACCCATGACCCCTTTATCTGAGGCCCAGGAATGCGCCCCCGGAGAGGACACTCTGGTGCTGCTGCAGAGTGGCTAAAAAAACACGGGAGACAACAGTTACGGGTTATAAGTCCAACTTGATTGGCGTAATGTATGGACGCCACGGGTTGTCTCTGACGGTGGGAGAGGTCTTCGCGCCTCACTGTTTAACCAAAGCCAGTGACTCATCTCGGCGCATCCATTGTCTTCCGAGACAGAAGGAGCCATATATAAATTAGTTAGGACCAGTAATGTAGGCAAATGTTTACTAGCTCTAGATTAAAATAAATCAGTGCGATTAGAATAAGTTTTATCAATTGTTTTTTTAGCGCTATTTCTTGTTTTTAGCTTTCTCAATACGCTATTAGGTGGGCGAAAAAAACGCTTAAGGGACACCCTCAAAGCTTCTCTGAAGGCATTCAGCAATACGCTATTAGATCCAAACAAGTTGAAACAGCTATTTGTTTTTCTTGTTAGCTTTCAATCCAAAACGATAATTTTCTCATTATGCTAGTCACCCCTGCCAGTGTGTAACAAATAACTTGAGTTAGTATAATTTAAATTGGAGCACTGGTCCAAAAAGTATATATAACGAAATACAATTACTACCAAAAAAAAGATATACTGTCACTGCTCAAGGGCTTCAGTAAGACATTAATGAACCTACGAAAAAAAAGTAAAGTTTCCCTTTCAGATCTTGCAATCTATGGGGCAGATGATGTTAAGGTCATCTGGTTCTTTGGCCAACGGTTACCACGCAGGGTGTTATGTGGCCAGCACAACGATCAACCACCCTTACTTTCCCCAACTAAAGTCATGTACCCATTAGAGTTGGGTGGACTCAGGGAATCATTAAAAATCCCGAAATTCTAAATCCCAGCCTTCACCGAAATTCGAACCTAGGACCCCAGGTTCGGAAGCTGAGTGCTTAACCACTCAGCCACCGCAATGCACCTACGAAATGTCTACAAATTCTTCGTTTCCTGAATTTTTCTTGAAAGGTTATTGTATCAGAAAATATTAATTGTATAGGTTAGTGCACGCTCAAATTTCACCTAACAAACTAATGATGTTAAATAACGCTTAACTTTTTTTTTCTCCAAACACGGTGACAATAAAGACGAAGTAAGGACACGCGCACTGATACAAGCTACATGATATAGTGAGCTCAAAAACAGCTAGCGAAATTAGCTATCGATTGGGACAACCAGAGGCGTAGCCAAGTTAGAGCCTTAGAGTGGACATTAAAATCCAGAGATGAAATGAAGACCAGACATTTGCTAAGCGTGTATATCGAAAATGCAAACTTAGACTGTATTGCAATATCACGAGGTTTTCATGGCTCGTTAAGACCTTTCTACAGGGAACAGTACCAGGGAAAAAAAGTAAGGCAGACAAAGAAAAAAGCGATGGGAGGACAACTTAAAAAAAAATGGACAGGCCTATGACAGAAAAGCGATTCTAGCCGAAGCGACAGTAAGAGTGGAATAAAGAAGGACGGTAGACAGATCAGATGTGTGGTACCCCAAAGCGACAGTAAGAGAGGAATGAAGAAGGACGGTCGACAGATTATGTTCCAATGTTCCAACAGACTTAGAGGTAGGTGACGATGACCTTTAGATACAGTAAACACTAACCAGCTATTGCTAGATTTAAGATGAAGATGTGCATCCTCGACTTCCGGGACTTCGTGGCACAGATGACGATGACCACCAAAGTGTTCCCCAGGACGATAAGACTGAAGAGAATGTAGAGGAATGTCAGCTGCTCATCCTAACACAAAGAGAAAAAAAGATAAGATTTTGTTAACTTACATTTTTTTTTAAGATTAATGTATTGTTTGACAATTGTAGTATGTTATCTATGATGTGTCGTGTGCCAAATATAGTGAGCCCTATGTAGTATGCCCTATGTAGTGTGCCCTATGTAG
>JADKLZ010005465.1:5822744-5834502 GCA_021533235.1 Biomphalaria straminea | reverse complement strand
GGATAAGTTTACCGACTGATATGGGATAATTGCTTTGAGAAAGATGGTCATCCTTTAGATTTGGGGGCAGGGAGATAGGCAGAGCAGGGTCCTGTGAGACAGGGCAGAGACTGGATGGAAGTCATCTGACGTAAGTTGGTTGAGGAAGACCGAGTCTGACATAGTCAGTGAGAAGAAAGCAGAGCATCTAAAAGATGTTGTCAGATACTCTAGGAGGGCGGGAGGACCCAAGAATTCTTGTTTAAAAAAATAGGATCACGTTACAAGCTCTTAAAAAAAGGCTCATATCGTGGAAGGGATAATGATTGCGAGAGTGTATGTAGATCTCTCACAGACAACATCAATATATGACCAGTATTGATGAAAATGTGAGGCGCGGTGGCTGAGCGGTAAAGCGCTTGTCTTCTGAACCTGGGGTCCCGGGTTCGAATCCAGGTGAAGACTGGGATTTTTATTTCGGGATCCTTGGGCACCTCTGAGTCCATCCAGCTCTAATTGGTACCTGACATTAGTTGGGGAAAAGTAAAGGCGGTTGGTCGTTGTGCTGGCCACATGACACCCTCGTTAACCGTTGGCCACAGAATCAGATGACCTTTACATCATCTGCCCTTTAGACCACAAGGTCTGAAAGGGGGAACTTTACTTTAATGATAAAAATGCTGGTGTTGTAGCTGAATGGAAAAGCGCTTGGCTTCCGAATCGAGTGGTCTCGGGTTCAAACCTCGATAAAGACTGGGATAATGAATTTCAGGATTCCTAGGACGCCCTTGAGTCCATCAAACTCTAACAAACTCTAATGGGTACCCAGGGTACCTGACGTTAGTTGGGAGAAGTAAAGGCAGTTAGTCTTTGTGCTGGAGACATGACACCCTCGCTATAATCTCCCTTAGTAACAGGCGTTCTGAAAGAGGACTTAATCAAAGAAATGCATTTTGGGTTAACTAAATGACATCGATCACAGTATTTGAGGTATATAGGGGGGTCGATCGTAAATGACGTCACGCAAAAAATGACCTTTTTTGACTCCCTCCCCTTCTTGTCACAAAGTGTCGCCAATTCTCATACCCCCTCTGCGTCATGTCACAAAATTAAACAAAAATTATTTCCAATTATTTATTTCTCAATTTTTCCCAAAGACGTTTCATGTGCTCATGGATAGTATATACGGGGAGATTTTCTTCTTCTGTTTGAGGAGCTGACTCGAAAATTAAATTAACAAGGGGAAGGAGGGGAGTATTTGAATATCCCACCAGTTCTTCAGTCAACTCATCCAGAGTTAAAGGAATAACTTTAAATTAAAATTAAAAAAAATAATTAAAAAATATGGAAGTGCAAGGTAAAATTTCAACACTATTTTCATTTACGTATCTTCGCATCAACTTGATTCTGGTCATAGAGACACAGTTTCTTTTTGCAACTTGCTAATTTCTAATTTCGTAGCACACTACATGAATACTACATGAATACTACATGAACACTACATGAACTAAGCCCACTCGTGTCACGGAGACTTTCAGACTTTTGAAAGCACAAACCATTCGACAGAGATTTTTTTAAACACAAAGATTACTGAAGCTGGCTTTGTCAAGACTAGATCTAGACATCCGGGGACTTGTCGCGTGGAGTGTATGGGGGAGGGGGGATGAAAGAAAGTCATTCAGCCGAGCGGAAGTGATGGGAAGTCTGAGGTCATAGTTGGATTAGTCTGGTCAATATTAAATTAAGTATGTGGACTCAGTCATCGTGCGCCATCTAGCGGGGCTTCTGCTGTTTCACCCAAGAGAGGAGTGTCAACACTAGACCTATTCCACTATGTAGTCAACCTCTAAAGCCCTCAAACGTATAAGTCTATAAACTATTTTACAAACTTTGAAAATATTATATAAATTTTATCTCATTATATGAGTATAGTGTACCAAACAAAAAAAAATATTGTAAAATACTTATATAGATTATATTAAGCTTACTTGTATCAATTAATTTAAATAAGTTTAAATAAGCTAATTTTTTTAAAAATATAAATTAAGAAAAAACAATAAAAAAGCATTTATCAAGATGAAACAAAAATCGAACTTATGGCTCAAACTTTCACGGGCTTCTCAAAACTAACACTTTATCCTATTAACATGGAAGATTGTATAGTTATATATTGTTTCTATAGTCATCCTATGTTTCAGGTTTGTAGGCACTAAGACCCAGGCGACGATCTATAAAGGGGACTAATTCAGCTTATAACACCACTTCAGTCAAGTACAATTTCTTTCTCTTGTTCGAGATACCAAATAAAATAATTAATTAGCAAAAGTTAATTAACTAATCGGTTAATTTTTACATTGATTCTCGTGTTGTCAATAAAGTGAAAAAAAATGTGCAAAAAATTTCAGTTTGATACGAGATTTTGTGTGTTGGAGAAATGACGTGTACACACAGACAGACAGAGTTGATATAAGCTTTGTAAAAATAACAAGCTCTCATCCGGATTTAAAGAAAAAAAAATCTTATTATGAGCTATGCTTGACCAAGGTGTACGATTGCGAGTCCCACGAAAAGGACGTAGTAAAATAAGACAACACAAATTCCAGAAGCTGAAAATCGGAACTAGCGCTCCTCTAAAGTGTTGCCAGGGAAACATGACCATGACCATTTCTTCAAAAGCTGCATGTTCTCTCGAGAGGCATGAACAAGAGTCCCCAAAAGAATGGCCCTGTCTTTAAAAAACTGCATATTCTCTCGAGATGCATGAACAAGACACAGTCCCTAAAAGAATCGTCCTGTCTTCCAAAGCTGCAAATTCTGTCTTTAGTCTAGAGGCATGTACAAGAAACTGCCCCCGAGAGAAAGATGACCCTTTTTTCAAAAGCTGCATATTCTCTAGAGAGGCATGTACAAGACAGACACTGCCCCCCCCCTCACACACAAAAAAAATCTCTAAAGAAGAAAAACTATATGGAGAGCAGCAGTCTGATCTGGAAACCAGCGCGCAGTTCATCTCAGACATTAGACTAGTTATCTGAACACGCCCCTCCCCACATGACACTCAGAACACAGAAACTGAAAGTGTACTTTGTATGATTAGCTGATGAGATCCTCAACGGAGGTAAAGTCTATATGTTTCAGTAACCTATAGTTAACTAGGATATCACGTTTCCAGCACACAGTGGGTGTCGAGAACACAAAATTAAAGGTTAAACTCTAATCAGTAGTACCAGGACTTATGTTTAGTATTGTTGGCTTGTTTCGGTAACATAAGTTCTGTACAGAGTTCTGTATGGATTAAACAATGAAAGTTAATTTTAATTACAAGTATCAGTTTCTATAGAATGACCTATGTACTTCCAATATTTATTTGGTCTGGACGTAACTTTACATGCCCGAGAGGGGACATGGCTATTATGTTATAGTTATAACAGCGGTTTTAGGATTTCCAGACCCCACCCCGTGTTCCCTGAAAAACATTAATTAGATAAATGTTTCATTAAAAGAATACTATTTTTATTATTATTATTTTTTTTCTTTAACGGAAAATTAGGAAACAAAGTATATTCATTATTTACATTATTGTTATCTAATATATAAAGTAGAATGTAAGAAGCATGTATGTATGTATGTATGTATGTATCTATGTATCTATGTATCTATGCATCTATGTATGTATTTATGTATGTATGTCTCATATAGAAATCAAAACCGCATAATTAATCTTGATAAAACTTGCCATAAATGTTCTTTAGATTATGGCTGAGACCGAAGTGTATGTTTAATGTCTCTCCCACAACCGGATGGCCTTAAAAAATAACAACTAAATTTATCTCTATTAAAGAACGAAACTTTCTTTTTAACAAATCGACCAAACCCTTTTCCACAGTACTTCAAATTAGATATTAATATGTCAGCTAACAGGTAAACCCATTGTAACACTCAACTTTCATTTTCGTGGTAAAACAAAACCCAATAAAATTAGAACAGTAATTCCCAAACTAAGTCCCGCCTAGCCAGCTAGCCACTCCAGCATAAAATATATCGGCAACATTAATGTACGAAATTCAAACTAAAAATGTCATTTGATAAATCAAAGAAACAAATAATATCCTAAATTTCATGCCATTCTATCAGTTTCTAGATGCTAGATCAAAGTGTTTGACTGAAAGGTCACGTGTCACAGCTGTCGTCTGCTCACTCTCAGTTTGGTTTACCTAATTAAATATTCAAGACCAAGTAAATATGGATGACTCGCCAAAGCGTTTTTGAGTCATGAAAATATTATATGGCAACACGAGACTCTCTTCTCAATCAGCAGTAGACACACAATAACGCAGGGGCTACACTCGGTCAGTGATATCAGCCCCAATCATGGTGCTATCCGGCATGACAAAATTTCTGTCCACATCCTTCAGGGGGCCCCCCCCGCCCAAAGCCAACCCACGGAAAGACCTGCCATGTGTAATAAAGCTTGTTATTTAATGTTTGTTGATTAAAAATTTTGGAGAGCTTCCTGAGCTGGAAACCACTGCGCAGTTCATTTCAGACATAGCACTCGTTATCTGAACCCTGCAACTCGATAATAAGAACAAAAAAAGAAGAAGAGGACATGTTTAATACAATATGGACTTTCAAATAAGTGTGACATTTGGACGTTAAAGAGAGACAGAGGCATAGACAGACAGAGAGAGAGAGAGAGAGACAGAAAGAGAGAGAGAGACAGAGAGAGAGACACAGAGAGACAGAGAGAGAGACACAGAGAGACAGAGAGAGAGAGAAACAGAGACAGAGAGAAAGAGAGACAGAGACAGACACAGAGAGAGACAGTGAGAGACAGAGAGAGAGAGAGAGACAGAGAAAGACACAGAGAGAGAGACACAGAATAAGAAGAAGCTACATGAAATATAACATGGGACTTCAAAAGATTTTAACAAGAAGAGAATGTAAAGAAAAAAAATGAGAGAGACTAAGTAACATAAAGAAACAGCGAGAAAAGCAGAGAAAGAGAGAGAGACAGAGACAGAGAGAGAGACAGAGAGAGAGAGAGAGAGACAGACAGACAGGTATAGAAATAGGTAGAGAAAAAGAAAGAGATAGCTCTTCATAAATAGAGATTGTGCGAGAGCAGGTCAATTTTTATTTTTTTTACAACTCACAATCTCACGGGAAAAAAAAAAGACTTCTATAGATTAACCCACGTAACTCACCACACATCCTAAAGACAACCCCCCCACACACACACACACATCTTAAAGTAACTCTCACGACAGGAGTAAAAAGAAAATAAAGAGGAAGAGTAAAGTAATAGAGAGAGATAGACAGAGAGAGAGAGAGAGAGAACGAGAGATAGCCTCAGTTTTTGTACCCTGCAGAGAGACAGATTCTGGCTAGTACCTGCTCCTTCATTTCAACCCGCTAATCCAGAAGAATATTATATTTGCTCAAACTTCACGGCTCATATCATCTTCATGTAATAGCTACCACAGCAATTTACCTCCCCCCCCCCCCATACACACATACACACACTCACACACACGCTTCGACACTGGCCAGGTCACATCCCTGCAAAATTATTTTTCTTTCCACTTTTCTTCCTCTTTTAGGGACAGCCACCCCCCTCCCCTCTCCTTTCCTTCTTTACCCCCCCCCCCATATATTTTTACAACGCATCCCTGCCGATAAAGCCACGGCTAATTACCCATTTACATTGATAATAACAAGCAAGCTAATAGGCTTCTGGGGGGAGTCGCATCTTGAGATGCTCTGAAGCAGGCTGAGCAGCTTCAAGTGTATCGAGGTTAGTACGAAGACATGTCTGTCGGAATGACGTAAGCAAACACTGCAATCGTTTTAATTGTAGAAACTTAATATATAGACTTTCAAGATTCGGCTCACATTCGTTAAGCAATAAAATACAGTAACATAGAACAAGCACATAAGTCGATACCTACATTATGCAACTTAAAATAAATTAAAATATTTAAGGAAATTAATTTAGTTTTATTTTTAAATTAAATTGGGATTCGAACGCGTGATGTTGACATCGTCAGCTTCTTGATCCAATGAGTCTTCCAATTAGGCCAGTGGGCTCTCTTTATTACACGTAATCTTAAGATCTAGATTAGATCTAGATCTACTTCTATATCTAGAATCTAGACGTAATCTGTATTAGATTTATGTAAATATTAGCAACGCTGAGATAACTTATCTATTACACAGTGGCGTAGCATCCATGGCGCGAAGGGGTTCAATGAACCCGGGCCCACGACCATTTGGGGCCCACAGCCGGTGGGCTAGCAACAATAGCGCAAAGGGGTTCATTGCACTTGAGGTACTTGGGGTATTCTTGAACCCGGGCCCAAGGATACCTTGCTACGCTACTGCTATTACACTTTAACTTTAAATTAAATAAACACTTTTTTTTTCTTGAATAACAAATGGTATAGATCTAGAATCTAGGCCTTTAAAAATTTATATTTAGAAGACGATTTGTGCAGAAAAAGCGATGGGAGAACAACATAAAAGAATAGACAGGACTGCTATTGAAAGAAGTTCTAAACAGGGCATAGGATAGAGAGGAATGGAAAGAGACGGTCGACAGGTCTTGCTTGGTGCTCCAACGGTCCAACAGACTAAAGTTAAAAAAAAGTAAAGTTTGCCCTTCAGACCTTGCAATCTATGGGTCATCTGTTTCTTTGGCCAACGGTTATCGAGAAGGGTGTCATGTGGCCAGCATAACGACCAACCGCTTTACTTTCCCCAACTAAATTCAGGTACCCATTAGAGTTGGGTGGACTCAGGGGCGCCCTAAAAATCCCGAAATTCAAAATCCCAGTCTCCACCGGGATTCGAACCCAGGAAGCCGAGCGCTTAAAGATTCGACCACCGCGCCCCATCCAACAGACTAAAGGATAGGTAAAAGGTAAAAATGTGCAATTTTCCTGAATATTAATTTACTAGTCGACCGGCGGCATAGTATATGCCGCTATTTTGCAGGACAGGCCTTAGGCACTGCAACATATGCGACCACAGTGGATCCCGCACTTTCTTTGGACCCGTCCTAAATTTTAGGTGTATAAATTATTAAATTGAACCATGTTATAACATATGACAGATTTCCCGCGGCCTCTTGATTTACCAGGAGCCCCTTGGAAATCTCCTGAAATGTTATTAAATGCTATGCCGCCGGTCGAAAAAGTCCTGGAAATTTCCGGACATTATTAAAATCTTTTTAAAGTAAAAAAAAAATATGCTATGCTATTTTGTGAATGAAAATAGTGCGGATTTGGATATATTATTTCTCATTCACACCATGCTGCGTCATGGGATCTTCCCATTTACTTGTTATAAGTAAAGCGAATGCGTGAATTCATGAATGTAAAATTTCTATGAATGGAGCTAAGTATGGCTAATTGACCTTAATTTACGCGATATTAAGAATAGAGTTGCACTCATGTAACGCTTTAGAAAAAACAATTTAAATGTTAATTTGATTAAAATATGAAATGAATGGACTATAATTAGTATGTTCATGTGCATAAAACTATATTTGCGAAGAGAAGTTCTATAATCTTCTTAGAGTTGAATTCGAGTTTTAGATCTAGATCTAGATCTAGGAATAGAGAGATGAGTTACCTTTCGTAATCATGTCTAATGAACGAATGTGCGTAATTAAAGTACTTCTAAAGTGAAACCTGAGAGTATATTCTATCTGTGTACTGTTGTTCTAGTTTCAATAGTCTTACGACACAATAATCTGGAAATACTTTTAATATTATGACAAAAATTGAGTAGAAGAGAATTATATAAACACCACTTTTATTCATTCACAAAATAGTGCGGATTGGGATGCACCAATTTCCATTCACACCGCGTGCTGCGCCATGGGATCTTCCCATTTTCTTGTTGCTTACTCAGCTGAACTTTTGAACTTGTCTTTTGAGAAATATATATATAGATTAAACTCTTCAATCAATAATGTCTTGCATTCGGAAATTTTCTATCGCGATAGCGCTTTTCAAGAATACAATCTCTTTTTAAAACCAATGTGGGCTCTAGGTCTAAGTCTATTACTAAAGCCAAATTTGCATTTATTTATTTTATGAAAAATTTTATAACATTAAAATTAGAGTTTTTCCCATGTGGCCAACGAACTAGTTATTCTTTTCTCAGCGATATTTATCAACTGCTAAATTTCTAGAAAAATCGTTAGAGCCGTTTTTGAGATCAGCGTTGAGCTCCACCAACCCAACTTCAATGAAGTCCTGACTTGAATAGGGTTCTTGTAAAAAGAAGAGAAAGCTATATTGGGAAATGTGGGTGGAACCTATGCAAAAAAATCGTAAGAAAATGAAAGTAGGAAATGCGAGATGATTTTGAAATACAAATAAATGCTTGAATAAATTAAACAATGTCAAGAATGATAGCTTGATTGATAACTTTCGAGTTTAGAAAGTTATTCACCATTGATAACCATCCTTAATACAAAGCTCTGAAGGTGATTTAGTGACGGCGCAATAAGGTTATGAAAGACTTGCATGTCTTTGTCGCAGTTCTCATTTGCTACGGAGTATACTTGTACAAATGTACACAAAGTGCCGCGTATTTTACTATCCTAGATGACTTCATTGTGGCATCTTATTTTTCATATTTTTTATATATTCCTTGTCTCTCTGTCATTACTTAATATGATATCCTGTTTCCTCTCTAGCTTTTGGTGCATTGCGACATTTAAACTTGATAGACAAGCTGTAATTGTAGTGGTCCTGAATAATCTTTGGTATTCGACTACTAGACAGCCTTAACCATACTGTCTTCTAGTTATTCAGGGTAGGACTCTGTGACACCCCCCCTCCCTATTAAGGGTGAGTTTTATTTTACATTGTAATGATATTATTTATACGGATTCGTTCGTATTTGTAGATCAGATATTAGAAACTGTTATTTTTCTATAGGGTTTCAGTGTTGGCGTTACATACTGACACTATGGGTTCTGATATTACCCTGAACGTTGTTGTTATCATCTTTGTCATTCTTGTTGGTCGGAGATTAATGACAGTTCTTGTGTGTTATTTTGATTATTATTATTATTATTATTATTATGATAAAAGAACGAGTACTCTATCTCTGGCGCAGCCAGGGTCGAGTTTCGTTAAAGGGAAACAAAATTCATTGTAGTCCCTTTATCAGTTTCCACTGAGGAATTTTCTGGTGGACCAGTGGGGGGAGGTGGTATCTAGGAGTTGGTTTCCCGTGCTGCCTTTGGGCGCTCAGTAAACACAACTCTGCCAGAGTCGGGTGTTGAACCTCGAGCCCCCTTCTATGTAGCCAAGCAAGCCAAGCTCAAGCCGCACTTAGCCTCTCGACCACGCTTCCCAGGTTTGACATTGACGTTTGTAGACAGTTTAGATCTGTTACAGAGACGAAATCTTTGGAAAAGTTACAAAACTGTGAGGTTGTTGAAGTCATTATCAATGTTTTGTCAATGTTATCAAACAATATAATTATAAGGTGCTAACTTTATTAATGCTATTTAAATAATTACTAAGAACGAAATTATGACTTATCCAGTCTTGGGAATCTATGTCTTCTTATTTTCATATATATTTCGGATTACTTATTCATTCACATCATTCGCTTCTATATCATTGTATAAATATCATTACATATATATCACTATGTAAGCATCATTGTATCTTTTTATTAGATTTTTTATTGTAATTGAAGATTATGGTTTAGTGTTTTATGTATAATTGCTACTTTAAATATGAGTCTTCTATCAAAAGGCTTTCTTAATTTTGTGATTTTATTAAAGGTGTTACTCAAGTCAAATGTGAATATTCGTTTGTTGTGAATCTTGCTGCTCTTTTTTGTGTCTGTTCCAGTTTCTTAATGTTTTCTTGAGTTAAGGATGCATATTTAATTATTGGCCTAACAAAGGTTAACATTCACATTTGATATTCAATCATCATTCACATTATTTATTTATTTAAGTACAACAGAGTGTATATGTGTGTCTTTTAGGCTGAACCTCCGGACTAGTATAATTTTTATTTAAAAAGAAACATCAATATACTTTAAAACACACACATATTGTAATACAAACTTATACTTTACTACCCAGACCTTTCAATATCTAATAATGTATCATTAAATAATGTATCATTAAAGTCCTGACAGTCATCATGGACCAATCCAACAAAATTGTTTTTGTTGGACAGTCTATAATGTCTGACCAAATGACCGCTCTAGCTGAAAACATGCGTGGGCTCTAAGCCAGTAATTCTCTGAAATGCGTGAAAAACAATTAAACTATTAGTTCACTTTTAAGGAGACAGATTTAATTGTGACTTCGTTCTGGCGTACTTTCATCTGGCCACAATCTCACCTTTCCGCACTCGTTGAGATGAAGGTCTTTCAAGTTTCTAATTAAAAATCGAAAACATCAGTTGAACACGATAGGAAAACATACATCAATTTAATAATTAAACTTTTTTTTTCAAAAAAATTAGAGGGAGAATATTCTATTGGTACATTAATCACTTAGGATTTAAAAGAATCTTTTTATTAGACAATAACATTTATCTGGTGATTACGTAAGAGGCGGAATTTGTGTTACTTTAAATAATAATATAATTGTATTACATTTCCACTGACTGCAAGGTTGCTAATAAAGATCTAGGAAGTAGTTACGGAAAGTTTTTTTTGTTTCTAGTGTTTTTTGAAAGCTCCTATGAACTCAATCAGTCTGTCTGTCTGTCTGGTACAAATTTTGTACACTTTTTATGACGCTTCCCATTCTCTAATCAAGTTGAAATTTCGATTAATGATTTAATGCCGATGACTATACATGAATCAATCACAAAAATTAATAAATACATTAATCATTTACTAGTAGTTTTGTAGTCAATTAATATTTGTATATAAAAAGGGAATAAAACCTTGCAGTATTGACAGACGTAGCAGTGAATTTTACGACTATTTCCGTTGGATAAGCTTTGATTATAGAAACTGTACCTTATAATTAGCTAATAAGGTTAGTTTCTCTGTTTTATAGAACACTGCCATGATTAAGTTGGAAAATGACCTTGAGTATCGTTTATGTTTTTGTATAGCCTATGTTATCATTTGAGCTGGGGATTTTTTTTTGTTGGGTTTATCTTTTCTTTTTCTTTAATGATAAAAATGCTGAGAAAAATATGCTATTTTACTTGTCATCTGGTGGCATTAATTTCTCTGAAACTGTAACAATATTGTTTGTGTGCGAGCTAAAAGCAGGTCTGGATGCTGTCAGCATGGTTTTGTTTTTTTAATGGCATTTCATTATAGTGACATTTTTAGTGTCATTTGTTTATTTAAATGGCGAGTCTGTGCTGTCTGTGTTGTTCTGACGCCGTGTCACGTTGGGAGAAATCCTTGGGAAATTGCCAATTGGAGTGATCAACGGATATTCTGTTGTCTTAACCGGGACTCACTTAAGTGTGTTGGATAGAAATCGTCAATAGCTCATAAGGATAAGCCCTGGAGGCTTTCTGAATACGTAAGTCTCTCTTATTATTTCTCTCTCTCTCTCTGCGTCTGTCTGTCTCAATCTCTCTCTCTCTGTCTCTCTCTTTCTATTCTATCTGTGTCTCTCGTTCTCTCCCTTTGTACCTCTCTATGTCTCTCTCTCTCTGCGTCTGTCTGTCTCAATCTCTCTCTCTCTCTCTATCTATCTGTGTCTCTCGTTCTCTCCCTTTGTACCTCTCTATGTCTCTCTCTCTGTCTCTTTCTCTCTGTC
>JADKLZ010005465.1:5779649-5805476 GCA_021533235.1 Biomphalaria straminea | reverse complement strand
AAATACATACATACATACACAATGCATACATAGATGTTTGATTGATCGATTGATTGCATGATTGATTAAATGACTGATTGATTGATTGAAAGATTGATTGGTTGATTAAATGATAAATGATTGAGTGATTAAATGAATGATTGATTGATTGATTAAATGGTTGAATAAATGATTGATTGGTTAATAAATAGAAAACTTGATTAATTAATTAATTAATTGATTAATTGATTGATTGATTGATTTGCAATGTCAACGTGTTGTTTATTACAGTTAAAACTAAATTGGCATATATTATTAGGTGACACATATACATTTATAGATAGAAACTAATATTCTGCGAGTTTTAAAAAGTCTATTAATAGTTATTGTAGTACTCTTGACATTAGTATTTCTTCCCTTTTTATTTAACCTTTCATCGTGGTTACAGTTAATTACAACGATCAATATTTAGGCTGAAATAATGTTCCGATAACTCGTTTAATTGGCCTCATTATTATCTGTGTAGTAACGAGAGGCTTTGTAGATCTAAAAGTTTTGCAATTAACTACTGTGAACTACGTGGGTCATTATAGACTACTTAAAGACCAACTTAAAATGTTAGCTTAATTGTTTGAATGTTGCTAATGTACATTGCTAATGGCAGGGATGCACAAGTTACGCAACATCGGCATTAAGAATGGCTTCAAAACACCTCTTTAGAAGAGAAACCTGGAAATCACTGCGGAAATCATCTCAGGTATAAGATTGATTATCTGGACACTCTTTTAACTCTTTCTCTCACGATTGACGATACCATTCTTGATTTCACTAATTACATTTAATTAATGTTTCATTTTATAAACTTTATGTTCTTTTATATATTAAAAAAAGCATGCATTTTCCTTTAATTCTATACCAAATAAAACATTTTATGATAACAAATGAAAACGTTAATGAAGCTTAATAATAACAGGTTAGGGAAATAAAAGTTCCTCTTTCGGACCTTGTTGTCTATAGGGCAGATGATGTAAAGGTCATCCGATTCTGTGGCCTACGGTTAACGAGGGTGTCGTGTAGCCAGCACAACGACCAACCGCCTTTAGTTTTCCCCAACTAATGTCAGGTACCCATTAGAGCTGGGTGGACTCAGAGGCGTCCAAGGATCCCAAAATAAAAATCCCAGTCTTCACCGGGATGCGAACCCGGGACCCCAGGTTCAGAAGCCAAGCGCTTTACCGCTCAGCCACCGCGCCTCTGTAGGGAAATAGATATGAGCAAAATGAATTATTCCTTTGGAAATCGGATAATAATTACGGAGACAAAGACTTAAAAAGAAAATATATTGTTTTTTTAGAGAAATCTGGAAACCGATCCGTAGATCTTCTAAGATAAAGGAATGGTTATCTGGACACCCATTTGAAAGCAATACGTTGAAGACAATTATGTGATCTGGAAACCGCTGCAAAGATCTTTTCAGATATAAGATTGGTTATCTAAACTAACTTGATAATGAAAACGAAGAGAAGAATGAATCAAATAAGCTCACGGCAAAAAGAAAAAAACAATAACCAGACATGATATGAAGTCCAAATATGACGTCCACCGGGTAATTCAAGGGGATAGTTAGAATAAACAGAATGAGGCTAAATCTGGATAACCCCTAACATATCATTATCTTCTTTACTTATGAAATATGATAACAAGATGTAGAGAGAAACATAAAACATTCTATATATCGAATTTCGTTATAACGATATCAACTTTCTCTAAACTGTCTAAATAATTCATCTTTCTAAAAAAAAAAATTAACACGCAAGATTAATTTCTGCGTGATTTCATTTAAAAAAGAAGACTCTTTCTCTCCAGGATCTATATTTATCATCTAGATCAAGGGTGCCCAGCCTACGACCATTGGTCCATATCCAGCCAGTGAACTGGTGACGCAGATCCGGTTTCTCTACTTGTCTGCCCACAGTGCTTAATAAAATTGACGAGAGTCTGTTTAGATACACTCATTGATATTTCATTTTAAAATTTATTATATGTATTTATTTATTTGTAGGTGTTTTTCTGGACATCTCTATTGGACATGTATGTGCCCCACCCCAAGTTAAAAAAATGTGGAGATCACAGCTAATGACGCCTGACGTAGGTAAACGTAACATAAGTTCCCCTTTTAGATCTTACGATCAATAGGGTATATGATATTAAGGTCATCTGTTTCTTTGGCCAACGGTTAACAAGCAAGGTTTCATGTCATGTGGCCAGCACAACGATCAACCGCCTTTACCTTCCCTAAATAAAGTCAGGTACCCATTAGAGTAAGGTGGACTCAGGGGCGCCTTAAAATACCGAAATTAAAAATTCGAGAATTCACCAAGATTAAAACCCAGGGCCCCAAGTTCGGCGCTTAACCACTCAGCCACCGTGCTTGGGTAGCCATATTTTTATGGATTAAATAGGCCGGTTTGGGGGTTAAATCCTTTTTTTTTTACTTACCCAATCACACACTCCCAGAAGGGTCCGTGGCGGAGCCCCAGCGCTGGGACAAGTCCGATAGAACTTTAGAGGCAGCTTCAAAAACCGGACCATAATGATGGTAAGTGGGAACTTCAGGAGGGATAAACAGACAGTCCTAGCGAATTGTCGGTCGTTATCTCGAAGGCACATTCTTAGGACGATTTAGAAAACAAAAACAACAACGATACACAATGTTGTCACTTTAGAGAAGACAAAGAAACGACCAGATTCTTGTAGTATGTGCAATCTTGCACTGGGGGGGTGATTTTTAGAAAGGGACAATAAGACGACGTCGCTACCCTTTACATGCAATACTGGACTAAGTCTCAGCACGACGTGGGATGTATGACCTAATGACCCAACTGCCTCTTTACTTTCGAAACTCCACTCGATCTTAGTTTTATTTTCTGAGCGTCAAAAGGAATCACGGAAACGTTATTCCGGACATCCCCCTCCATCCACTTATCATAAAATATTGTCTAGACAGAGAAAATTTAAAAAAAAGGTTTTATATAAAGGAATTTTCTTCAATTATGTTTAATGACAGAAATGTGTGCTTCTAATTTCCTAGATCTAGATCAAACAATATGCTTTGAATACACACTGTCTTTGTTTCTTATCTGATGATCTTTTGCTTCCTTACAAATTAAATCCTCGAAAAAAAAATCTAATTAATTTTTTTCTGTGGTCACCGATACAATTCCCGAAGATCTTTCGCCTGGTCAGGACTATAAAATCTCGTCTGATTTGGTAATTGATACCCATGGCTGGCCCAGTGAGACACTGAAAGACCGAGTCGACCTTATTCTTATCTAAAAAAAATGTTCGCTTCTAAAGTAACAAATAATCTTATACCTTTTTTTAAAAAGAAATCTTTAAATTTCTAAAAGAAACTCCACGAGCTTGCATCGCGTGCTGTGACGTCATTACTCGTGACAACTTTTGTAAAAAAAAAAATTGTATTACAGGGATTCCCAGACATTTAAGCTTCACGGATTTGAGATTTTCTTTTGTTTAAATTTTCACGATTTTCTCAAGCATAATATTTCGAAACCCATGTGTGGTAGCCCTAAGCAACTCAATGACGTTAGACAGTGTAGTGTATCACTATAAGTATTCAATGTTGTTTGAATAGATGGACATTCTGTCAGTCTGAGCTGAAAAGTTTTTGTCTTTAAAAAAATTGAAATCTGAAACTAGAAATTGTGTGTTGCAGATGTTTATGCATGGTGGAAAAAACTATAAATTGCTAGCCTTTCCAATGTACACAAATGAAGAAGGTGTTTATGCCTATCATTTGGCAGCGGTTCATAACCTTTTATGCTCGGAGAACCCTTTTACAATCTCCCCCTCTACCGTGACCCCCCTACACACACACACACATACAGCAATAGAAGAATAGACAATAACAATCCATATTTTCGATGGTCTTAGGCAACCCTTGGCATATCGTCAATCGACCGCCAAGGGGGGTCGCGACCCACATGTGAAAACCTCTGGCATAGTGTAAGGTAAGGGGTCGTTCGTAAATGACCTCAAGCAAAAAAATGACCTTTTTTAACCACCCCTCCCCCCTTGTCACAAAGTGTCACAAATTCTCAGACCCTCCCCCCCCCTTGCGACACGACACAAAATAAAATAAAAAAAATATTTCAAATTATATATTTCTCATCATTTTTTTTCCAAATAGGTTTCATGTGCTCATCAAATAGTATACACGGGAAGATTTTCTTTTTCTGCTTCTTTTTCTTGAGGAACTGACTCGAAAATTAAATTGTCTTCTGTTATGACATGATTAGAGTGTAGATTTATTTTGGGGATAATTAGGATACATTTTTCATTAGTGACGGAAGTGACGATAGGTTAGATTAAAAAACAAGAAAGAAGAGATTGACGCTAACAACAAACAAGACGCTTTTTGGGATACAAGACAATACACTATAATCGAACGACAACGACGGGTCCCTTCTTGAACATTAAACTTAAAGTTCATTTTATTGTTGAAGCAGCGTCGACTTACTATATTGTTACATCTCTACAGTGGTGGACTGAATGTGTTTACATGTGAGACCCACTGCACGTACAGGCTTAGGCGGGTCAAAGGTCAACGGTTGTCCCTAGTGTGTGACCTGTGCTCTGCCATGACCCGAGCTTGAACGGACCAGGACTGTTGCTACGAACTGTGTGTGTTTGGACAGTTGCTGGACAGTTTTGTTACAGAGAGAGACAGATGTAGTCCAGTCGAGATAGAGACAGTTAGGACTGGTGTTAAGACGAAGGTTTTGAAAATGTAGCATGTACGCGCTGTATTAGATGTTCCATTGTGTTATTAAGCATTTGAAATTAGTGTAGACAATTGTGTGTATTAGCTGTGGTTGATGTGTTTATTATTAAATCGCCACTGTTGTTAATGAAGCTCTTGTTAAGTTCTTGTATTAGATGTGCTGTGTTGTGTTAAGCAGTGTTTGCAGAAGGCCTGAGAAGTGAAGTTCGTTACAATATCATTGTTCGGCCTTCATTGGTGGTTTGATTTGTGACAGTTTATCTTTCAACACCGTGAATCGGCACGCAACACTTCAATGAGATCTCCATGTATCCATTCCACACTCTACTCACCTGCGTTTCCCACAACTGTAAAGGATTCGTTGTCTTTTTGTTTTTATAATTCTTTATGCTTTCTGAGCTCGTGTATCTATGATGGTGGGCTAAACTTTTTTTTTGTGATTTTTCAAAAGAGTTAACGAAGATTTTTGAAGATTTGAGAAAAAAAAGTTTTTATTTGTGTTTTTTTTTTTCAGAATTTTAAATTAGTGACGTCAAAAAATCGCTAACCCCTTCCCCTTGTCACAAAGTGTCACATTTTCTCAACCTCCCCGCCCCCCCCTTAGATCGAGACGTCATTTACGAACGACCCCTAAGCTTTGAAAACTATAGCTTATCAACTCGCTCTAGTCATCATAAATCTAGCTATTTATAGTTTTGACGACACAAACTGAAACTCTCTACCAATAGCATAACTGCTGAGAACGGTTTTTAATTTTACTGGGAAAGGAAGAATACTTCTTCTGATGTCCTTCATCTTCTAGAGCAGGGGTTCTCAACCTGTGGATCGCGACCCCCTTGGCGGTTGATTGATGATTTACCAGGGGTCGCCTAAGACCATCGAAAATATGGATTGTTGTAGTCTATTCTTCTCTTTCTGTATGTATGTGTGGTGGGGGGGGGGTCGTGGCAGATGGGGGATTGTAAAAAGGGGTTATAAGGTTGTGAACCGCTGTTCTAGATGATTGCTTGGTACAAGTTACAAAGTGAAGAAAAGGAGTCCTGGTAATAAACCCTGTACAAACAAGCAAGTAGAGTTTATTTATAGTGTTAAGTGACGAAAGCTGGAAAGCTTATGATCTTAAAAACACAATCTTTTAACCTGCATTAAGAATTGGTCATGATCATTTTTAATTATGAAGGCCCTCTCTCTCTCTCTCTCTCTCTCTCTCTCTCTCTCTCTCTCTCTCTCGCTATTACTTTCATAAATTTTCTATTTCTCCATTTCTATCTTTTCTTATTTCTATGTACTTTTCTCTCTCTCTCTCTCTCATTCTCATTTCTTTAAATCTTTTTCTGTCTTTCACTGTTCCCTTCTCTCTGTCTCATTCTTCTTCTTGCTTACTCTCTCTTTCTTTCTCTCTCTCTCTCTCTCTCTCATTACCTCTTTTTCTCATTGTGTTCTCTCCATCTCTTTCTCTCACTGATGTTCCTTTCTAGCTCTTTTATTCTTTCTTTCTGATCTCTCAAAATTGCTCTTTATTCCTCTCTCTTTTTTTAATTGCTCTCTATTTCTCTCTTCATATCGCTTTCTCTTTCACATCATCATCATCTTCATCTCTCTCTCTCTCTTGAAAAGACAAGTCCAAACGTGGATACGAAATTAAAACACAAAGACATTTATAGATCAAAGAAATGTCAAGAAAGTCTACATCCTGAAACAGAGTGAACAGACGACAAGAGGTCAGCCTGACATTTATGGCAGATTGATGATTTCGAAAGTAGATCTGGCAGAAGGAGGCTCAATCCATGCTCAAAGCTGCAAGAAAACGAAGACAGAGTTGAAAAACGTGATGAAGAGGGCAAAAAGGTTTGCATCGCCCTTAGAAATAGATGAAAACGTATTCCAAGCTTGAGCACGTTGTTTGTTAACACCAGACCTGATATTTTATCACTGTCTAATCTCGTAGACAACAGTTTGATCTACTTATGCAGTGTGTCCCAAGCTTTTGACAAATGAGTACCCCTTTTAGAACTTTGGTAACGCCTAAGTACCCCTCGCTCCTCCTACTCCAACGTACTGTGATAACTTAAGGGAGGCTACTAAACGAGTTGAGTTCACTCTAAACAAATGTCTGGGAAAACTGCATGGAAACCACCACAAAGTTTAAAGTCATCTCATAACTGGGAATAAGGGAAGACTATAAATGCAAAAAAAAAAAAAATTATTTTAACTTATTGTACTCTAGTGAATTGTGTGAATACAGAGTGAGAAAAATGTAAATCGTGAACATAAGTTAGGTAGACCGGAAGTAAGGTCGTAAAATATAATGCAAGAAAAACTATTAAATAAACTGCAGGACATAGCTTTAAAAAAAACTCTTTAATCGATAATCGATCAATATCATGCCGGATATGCAATAAATAAACAGCTAGATAAATACCTGCAAAGACAAGAGGATAACCCTAATAAAGTATAGTACATACAACCTTCAAAGTCCAAAGTACATACCATCAATTTAACAATGTATAAACACTGACGGATACAATTAAAAGAAGCTACAGGGAAAACATTGAAAAAACTAGGATTACGCTATCACTAAGCCATCTATAAACTACAGTATATCCATTAAAAAAACTAATCGAAGCAGACAGATTGTAGAATCGAAAAAAAAGGACAACTTGAAAAAAATCTTGCAAAGTTGTTTAGGTCTTTTTTTTCGCTACTTTTTATCTCCCCTGGAAATTACATTAATGGTCGAATGTCAACTTTCTGATGTCAGTATCTTATGTAACGTTTGTGTAGCACTAGTGTTTAAATCTCTATTTCGTTTGCATTGTTGTAATATTTTAATGGGTACTATTGCAATACAAATTTCCTCCAGACTTATAAAGGATATAGCATTATAAAAAAAAAAACTAAAAATCTGGCACTGCATGGTTCCGGAGCACATTTCATTGTAGTCCCTTAATTGTATCAACTGGAGAATTTACTGATCAAGATGGCCATTCTACAGTACAGTATTATTATTATTATTTATCTAAAAATGTCTACGTCTGGCAATCTGACGGACAAGCTTTTCTTGTATTGTTTGCTCTGTGACATGTTGTTGTTGCAAGTGACAAGCGTGACACGAAACACGCTGGCACTGATGTCAGTCAACAGATGAAGGAAAATGGCAAAGGATTACCCCCCCCCCCTCACTAGCAGGGTGAGGCAGAGAAGGATCATTGACAAAAGAGGAAGAACAAATTAGAAGTACGGAAGCCCGACACTCCGACAGTCTGGCTAGAATTGTGTTGTAACTTTATCTGATTCCAGGATTGGTATTTTTAGTTCCACACAAACATTCAAACAGCGCCCTAAAGTCTGGCTATATTTGGACTGTAACAGTTACTGTTTCCAGGATTGGTCTATTCTGTCCCCAACTAAAACTTAAACAGCAGTCTATAGTCAGGCTAGAATTGTACTGTAACTTTATATGATTCCAGAATTGGTCTTTTCAGTCGCCCACAAACGCTTGAACAGCGTTATAAAGTCTGGCTAAAATTGTGCTGTAACTTTATCTGATTCCAGGATCGGTATGTTTAGTTCCCCACAAACATTCAAACAGCGCCTTAAAGTCTGGCTAGAACTGGACTGTAAATTTATCTGATTCCAGGATTGGTCTGTTCAGTCCATCACATTGGAGAGGGATACGAAACGAGATTTTAAAAAACTGAGAAGATCAGGCTGAATATTCAGGTAGAATAAGAAAGCGGAAATAACTAATGCCCAGATCTAATATTTTGTTTTTGTATAGTTTTTTTTTCCAATATTAGGAAAAATGTTAACTTAAGAACTGAAGATCCTAAATGACATTGTGTTGGAGGAACGACTTCACGTATTTCTAATTGTTTCATTTTTTACTGACAGACTGTCAACATCATAAAAAAAAAAAAAGTAAAGTTCCCCTTTCAGACCTAGTGGTCTATAGGGCAGATGATGTAAAGGTCATCTTATTCTGTGGCCCACGGTTAACGAGGGTGTCGTGTGGCCAGCACAACGACCAACCGCCTTTACTTTTCCCTAACTAGTGTCAGGTACCCATTAGAGCTGGGTGGACTCAAGGGCGCCCAAAAATCATGAGCATTTCTAAATAAGCAAAATATAAAAAAAAACAACTTTAAAGAAATAGATACCGAACATAGTTAAGGGAAAGAACTGCACATTTACAGCCACATTTTTCAATTCTGTACGATATATTTCCCTATTAATATAAAAAAAAAAATTAAATAATGACTACGATTTTAATTTATTAATTGGTAAATTTCTTATTGATTGGTGTTTTGCTCGGAATAATGAATTATTGTGGTCAGTTTTAACTTGATCCAAGAATGAGAAGTGAAAGAAATAACGTGTCCATAATTTGTACCAGACAGACAAAGCGAATTAATATAACCTTTATTATAATTAAAACAATCACGAATCTTATATATGTATTTATATTTATCCTTTTCTTTTTACCTTATTTAATTAATTGCAGTAATTCATTCAAAGAAGAAGATAATTAAAGTCAACGTCCTAAGCTTATAAATGTGTTCATCTAGTCGTGCATATTGATTAGAGACTTTAATTCTACTAAATCATTAATTCATTCCAATCATTTCATGCCTAAATGACACTATTAAAAGTAATAGTCCCTCTACGTTGTTGTATTTGTCCTAGCAGAAGGAATAAGGAATGTACTTTTGTAGGATGAGTACCATTTTAAATTGATTCTATTGACAATGTTTTTCTTTACAAAGCTTATATCAACTCACTCTGACTGTCTGTCTCTCTGTCTGTCTGTATGGCAAAAAGTCTGTACATGTTATTTCTCCAACACCCCATTTCGAATAAAACTAAAATTTGGAAAAGTTGTCTTCCTTTACCTGACAACACAAAATACAATATTTAAAAAAAAAAAGGTTGGTAATTAACTATTGGTAATTAATTATTTTATTTGCTATATCCAACAAGGGAAAGAAATTGTACTTGACTGGACTGAAAAAAAAACAAAACAATGTATAACTGTATAATCTTCAACAGCCTACCCGAGTTGGCTTGAGACATAAGTTTGACTTCAGGTGGTTTCCCCTTTTTTTATTTTTTATTATTTTTTTTTTTTGTAATGCTTTTGATAAACAGTGACGGTAAAATCCACCCAGATATTTATTTATTCCAAACCAGAGCATCGCATGAGGTTTGCGGGACATGTTATACGACTAAACGAACTACGCATACCAAGATTTGCTATGACATGGTCATCCTCGTATAACCTGGCGAAACACCTTCATGGAGGATCTCGGAACAGTGGACACCAGTAGGAAATACTTCGGACATTGCCAATGACAGATCTTTTTCGAGACAGCTTGCCGCCCAGTGCGCCGACCGGCCGAGGGAACCTAAGTCTTTGTAAGTAAGTTATTCGAAACCCTATTTTCGCAGTTGTTTGAGACAAACATCCATAAAAAGCCAAAAAGATTCTAGAAATAAAAAAATCACCCTTTGTGTCAAGATTTTGTGATTTTACCAACACAAAAGAGATACAAGACACCGATAGCAAAGACAGATACAAAAACTCTTTTTTCCTCTGGCAATCGAATCATTACAGTGACACAGACTGATATAAACTTTAAGTGTGTCTAGTGTGAATGTAAATGTTGTTGTTTTTTTTTATAGTTATACTGTTGTTGTTGTTTCTTTGTTTTTGGTGTAGTGTAAAAATTGTAAGGCAAATTTCCTTACGGACAATATAGGTTATTATTATTATTATTATTATTCTAGGATCATAGCGGATTGGGAAAGCTAAAAGCATGAAATGGCGCTAATCAAAATCAAGTGGTAAAATTGTTAACCGCAAAGATTTATTGCTTTTGGTCTAGATCTATTTCAAATATTTAATTACATGACTAATCCAAACTAATTCATACAATTACACTTCTTATAAGCTTTGGGTTATTTTGTTGTTGTTATTTGTAAGTATTATAGATATTTGATACTGTTTAGCTATACAAAGAAAGATACTTACAAAATTCAGAAACTCATCCGAGCACTAGTGTTAAATTAAGCACAAAAATAGTCCATTGTTTCACTGTGTATACTGTGACCATTTCCATCAGAAGAACATATCCTTTCCATAAATACACCTATAATCTCTTTTTAGAAAGCCGTGGTCAATCAAAAGAGGGATAAATCACTATTTAGAATGTGTAAAGCCGAGATGAGTTATGGTTCGTTTATTATAATCTCACTTTTTTTTTTATTTTGTCCAGCCTTTGCAAAGGGATCGATGTATTGACCTTGTCCAATTAGCTTGCTGTAAAATCGAACCATTTCAAAAGACGCTGGTGGTGTTGATGGTGCATCTCCTCTTCACTGAGGGGAAACATCAAGTCAAGGGAAAACGCGCGGGGCGCATTCTCAACTTTGTGGGATCTGGCGCGTGAGTGGACAGCCGCACTCGCCACACTAACCCCCCTTCTGTATACTATCTTTCACCACACTACCCCTTCCCTTGTACACTGCTTTCTAGGTGTGTCCCTGGACACAGAGAGACACACACACACGCGTTCTTTCGTTTTCTCTTTCTCTTTTTCATTTCTTTTTTATCCTTATCCTCTCGTTCCTTCTCATCCTTTATCAATTTCCTCTCTGTGCGTCGTCTGTTCTGCCGTGAGATGGACGCTGTAATGGAAGCACGAGCGAAGAAGGAAAAAAAAATAAAGATCTCTGGGCATTAGGGCGGGGGTAGGATAAGGTGGGAACAGGGGGAGGGTAAGTGTATATATGTCTTCTAACTGACCAGCCCAAGATTTCAGGACAATGATATTGTTAGCTGTAGCCCACGAGCTTTCTTCGGGAGCTCTGTTCTGTCTCAATTTACCAACTAGTGTAGAGAGACACGACAACTTCAATGATTGACGCCAATATTTTTTTCTCTGGATGTTAATATTGGTTTTAGATTTTAAGTCCACACAACTTTATTGGGTACCTCAAATGGCTGGGAAAGGCGCGGTGGATGAGCGGTTAAGTGCTTGGCTTCCGAACTGTGGGTCCCGAGTTCAAATCCTATGATTTTTTAAATTTCGGGATCTTCGGGTGCCTCTGAGTCCAACCAGCTCTAATAGGAACGTGACATTACTTGAGGAAAAGTAAAGGCGATTGGTCGTTGTGCTGGCCACATGACACCCTCGTTAATCGTAGGCCGCAGTAACAGTTGACCTTTACATCATCTGCAAACCAGACCGCAAGTTCTGAAAGGGGAACTTTACTTTTTTCTTATTGGCTGGGGAAAGTAAGCAGTCAGTCAAAGAAACAGATTTACTTATATATGTCCGCTATTATAAATCGTAAGGGTTGAAAGGAGCATTTTTTTTCATTCAACATAAAATAATTTTGCTCATTTTGTATGCTGCCATAGGTTCCACATGACAGTGATACGAAACAAATCAAATGGAACAGATAGATAGATAGATAGATAGATAGATAGATAGATAGATAGATAGATAGATAGATAGATATATAGATAAATAGATAGATAGATAGCATAATAGATAGACAGACAGAGAGACAGAGAGACTCACATGATAGATAGATAGATAGATAGATAGATAGATAGATAGATAGATAGATAGATAGATAGATAGATAGATATAGAGAGAGATAGAGAGAGAATAGATAGATAGATAGATAGCATAATAGATAGACAGACAGAGAGACAGACAGAGAGACTCACATGATAGACAGAAAGATAGATAGATAGATAGATAGATAGATAGATAGATAGATAGATAGATAGATAGAGAGAGAGAGAGAGAGAGAGAGAATAGATAGATAGATTGATTGATTGATAGATAGAAAGATCGATCGATAGATAGATAGATAGATAGATAGATAGATAGATAGATAGATAGATAGATAGATAGATTGATTGATTGATTGATTAATACTTTAGATAGATAGATTCCACTCGTAACGACGCTTCTGGCCACAACAAACAAAACTCTAAAATTTCGTCAGAAAAATGTAAATAGAATGTCGGCAAATAATTGATATTTGATAGCTTGCGAGTTTTCTCATCAGCCATTACCGGAAATGATTTTTTTTCTTTGGATTCTCTCGCAGTAAATTTACCTTGCTTCGTATTAACAAGCGCATGCGCACACCGAGAGTTACACCATAGAACACAAACAATCCCATATCTATAAAGTGTCTGAGGCTTCGGAGCATCGAGAGTACACAAGACATTGGCATGCTAAAAGTACAAGCGAAATGAAAGAATTTACATTTATACTTGCAGAAGTGTTTTCTTAAGAAGGGATACGCATGGCTTTATAGGTCATCTTCGGATAAATGAAAAACTGTCATGGAATCCCCATATTGATGAGACCATCAAAAATCAAACAAAGTATTAGGGCAGTGGCGTAGCTAGTGTGGGGGGAGGAGGGGGGAGAATTTGAAAATCCCACCGAGACCCCAAATGACTCTTTTCTACATTAAAAATTAAATATTTCGCAAAATGCAAGGGCCCCCAAAGAGGTCAAGCCCCCCGAATTTGAAAATCCCACCGGGCCCCCAAATGACTCTTTTCTACATTAAAAATTAAATATTTCGCAAAATGCAAGGGCCCCCCAAAGAGGTCAAGCCCCCCGAATTTGAAAATCCCACTGGGCCCCCAAATGACTCTTTTCTACATTAAAAATTAAATATTTCGCAAAATGCAAGGGCCCCCCAAAGAGGTCAAGCCCCCGGGCCCCAAAACGATCGAAAATTCCTAGCTACGCCCTGCATTAGGGTTTATTAAAGAAATTTCTATCAATCAAATAAAAACATAAAGCTAAAATGCTATTTAATCTTTATCAGGCCAATAATAGAATATGCAGCATCAGTCTGGGACCCCTCAACTCAGGAAAACTGGAACAGACACAAAATAGAGCAGTGAGATTCATAACAAACGAATATTCACATTTGACTAGAGTAACACCTTTAGTAAAATCACTAAATTTAGAAAGCCTTCAGGATAGAAGCCTCAAAAGTAAAGTGCCAATTATACACAAAACAGTGAACTATAATCTTCAAATACAAAAACAAAATTTAATAAAATACTTAGAAAGACACAAAATTAAGGTACACATTTCGTTCCATGTGCTAGGACAAATCTGTACATAAGTTCCTTCTTCTTCCTTCTTCGATATCAGAGCATGGAATGAGTTGCCTAAACTAGCCAGGAAAACCAGTGACTTGGCGGAGTCTTGGTCATTGGTTAATATGCATGACTAAATGCTTGACGCGTAGGACGTAATCATCTTCTTTTTTTTAAGTAACGTCTGAATCTTATAAGATAAGATAAGGAATGCTGGATTCCACCCCTCGCATCCTAAACGAAACACTTGAATTATCCGACATTTGCAAATTTTTTACGTCCGAGAATTAAAACGTAGATATTTGGACGAGCCTTTTATTGTTACAAATCAAAGGCACCGTGTTTAGATCTTACTTCCTACGTGCTTCTCTCTTCTTTTTGTTTTTGAATTCCATCCAAGTTCAGCAACTGTAAATAGAGTATTCAGAAAGCTATTTGCTTCCCTTTGGTCTATGAATAGATGAGATGTTTCATCTGGATGTTTCATTCAATTTAAGTCCCGCAACTAAATGTTTTAATGGCAGACAATCTTATCTTAATTTGAGATAGAAGCTAGCGAAATAATGCAAGTTGAAATGGAAACTTTGTCTCTTCATTTCTCTTTTTCCTGTTTCTCAACATTATTTTCTCACTCATTCAAGACGTATTTTATTTGCTTTTTTCTCTCTCTCTCCCTCTCTCTCTCTCTCTCTCTCTCTCTCTCTCTCTCTCTCTCTCTCTCCCTCTCTCTCTCTCTCTCTCTGTCTTTCATCCTTTTCTTGTTTTTCTTCATCTTTTCGTCTTCTCTCTCTCTCTCTCATCTTTTCGTCCCTCTTCTTTTTTTTTCCTCTCTCATATTCATAAAATATAATGAGATGACTGGAAGCTAGAACTGAGTCTTTCAAACTGGAAACTTCTGGGACATTGATGCCCGATGAACTGACTTCGTAAAAATGTTCGATCTGTCTAGTTGTGAATATACACGTGTTTTGAGCTCATATTTAATTATAGGGGAGGAATTTAACCTAATCTAATCTAATCTATCTATCTGTCTGTCTGTCTGTCTATCTATTTATCTATCTATCTATCTATCTATTTATCTGTCTGTCTGTCTGTCTGTCTGTCTTTCTGTCTGTCTGTCTGTCTGTCTGTCTGTCCGTCTGTCTGTCTGTCTGTCTATTTATCTATCTATCTATCTATCTGGCTGGCTAGCTCGCTGGCTTGCTGGCTGGCAGCTGTCAGAGGTTGGAATTAAGAGTTTTCCTTCTCCTAGATTGGTAGCCAGCCGTCCAAAAGTACGCTACCCTGCCTCAGTGTGGTGTCAGTGTAGAAACAGTCATAGGTGGAGACGATTAGACCAATAAGGTTGCAAAAATTAGACTCCAGTTGGAGTGACTAAGAATGTTGTGAGAACACTTGGATTGCACTGGTCGGGTATTGAAAGAAAGTGCACATAACCATGTCGCAAATTTACACACCGTTCCCCATAAATGCTCAATCTCGCACGGTTATTGTGGTAGGCTACATTGAAGAAAAAGTGGTGGGCGTCACTTGTGTGCTCGGCCTTATGCCTCGTCTCTAGCCCGAGCGTCCTGAGCCCCGAGACACTGGAAATAGACATGTGATATACAGACATCTGCTTGGATCAGCCTGGCCGGCGTAAGGGAGATTTTGCTTTTTCTGTTCTAGACCTTCACGAGGCTAGGCTCAACTCTCTTGATTATCACAAGTCTGGTAGCCAGCCAAGGCTAACGAGCCCCTCTTGCCCGATGCTTACAGGTTTAGATTCCAGCTGCTCGCCTTTGCCTTTTCCCCAATGACTGAGCCACGCGAGTAAGCCAGAAGTATTATTTCTTTGAAAAGGATTTTGATTTTCACAAATGTCCCGGCGTTGTGTCCTCCAGCTTCCCTTCTGAAAGTATAAAACTGTAACAAGCTTCGCAAAGCTATCTCTCAATAATGTAAAAGTTAGTTATCTTATTCAATATAAAAAAAAATAATTACCAATAATTAATTGACTGATTGTGAATGGATTCATGTTTTACTATGTAGGCCTACAATAAAAAGTTATTTACAGATTGAACTGTTTCCAATAATGGGTATGGCAAAAATTATGACTTCAATTATCTAAAGGGACGAAACACTACATATTTAGCCGTATCTGTGAATACTGAAGGATCAATTTCCCTTGTTGGTATGAACTAAAACAGTTAATTACCATTAATTAATTGACTTATTGGTTGTTGTTTTTTTCGTATTAATTTCTCTTGTCTATTCCAAAGAAAGCAAAGTTTCAACTTGATCCAAAAAAAATTGTGGGAGAAATAACGTGTACAAACATTTTAACCAGACAGACAGATAAACAGACTGACAAACAGAGAGAGCTGATATAAGCTTTGTAAAAGCCATACGATACCAGCGTCATATTTCTTTTACAAAATCACGACCCTGGAAATCCCAGAGAACTCCATTTAGTACACAAACAGTAGATCTAGTTGTAACAATCTCGTTAACAGTTTTATTGGAGACGTGTTGATAGCTCAGCAGTCGAGAATCGTGAAATGTAAGACAATAACGATTTCAAATGTCAAATGTCATGTTACTCTCAAGACATCGCCAGATCTGCTCCGTTCCTTGACACTACTGTGCAACAACCACAAATAACGGAAAGCGTATTTTTGTTGGACAGCTAGATCTAGATACATAGAGTACTGGAGGCGTCATGTGGTAGTATTAATAGATCTAACACAGTGGTCCTTAAACATTTTATTTTTTTTAATTGGGGGCCTTAGAAATTGCCGACACGTGTCAAAAAGTAAAAAGTGTCCCTTTCAGACCTTGCGATCTATGGGGCAGATGATGTTAAGGTCATCTGTTTCTTTGGCTAACGGTTAACGAGCAGGGTGTTATGTGGCCAGCACAACGACCAACCGCCTTTACTTTCCCCAACTATTGGCAACTAAAGTCAGGTACCCATTAGAGTTGGGTGGACTCACGGGCGCCATAAAAATCGCGAAATTCAAAATCCCAGTCTTCACCGGGATTTGAGCCCAGGACCTCAAGTTCGGAAGCCGAGCGATTAACCATTCGACCACCGCGCCCCCGACACGTGTCAGGGAACTGCGCAACTAAAAAATCGCCCAATGGAGACAAAAGCCGAGCTGGTTCTGTCTTGATTCCCAGTCAAAAGTCATCCTTTAAAGTGCTGTAAGGGGGCGGGGGATGAGTGGTTAAGCGCTTGGCTAACGGGCCTGGGTTCAAATCTATGTGAGGACTGGAGTTTCGAATTTCGAGATTTTTAATGGCGTTCCATAACACAATCAACTCTGATAGTTACCTGACTTTAGTTTGGGAAAGTAAAGGCGAGTCGTGGTTGTGCTGGCCCTTTGACACCCTACGCGCTAACCGTTGGCCAAAGAAAAAGATATGATGCTAAGAACAGTTGCTGTCCTGGGATAGTGGAGATATTTGGTAACGTGAACTGTCACATCATCTCCACGAATAAAGTCAAGCGACAGATGATGGTCTAAGCCAGTCTATGGTCTCATTGTGCGCTGTTAGAATAAAATTTCCAGGAGCTGGATTGCATTGTGTCACAGGCTGAATGTGGCTCGCGGGCCGTATTTTGAGCATCGCTGACTTAAGACGTGATGTATCGTTTTAACTGTATCCAATTTCATCATCGTCAGACAGCTAGTGAAGTTCCTAATTAGAATACTAAGTACTTTAGTGAACCAACTTCAACATCAACAACATAATAAAAGAAGTTAGAGTTTCAGACAACCACGTGGGTGGCTCCTGCGGGTCTGTCGTACGTGTACAATTATGTTACACGTCAGATTTGTTTGTTAGTGGATGCGAGCTAAAAGGTATTAAAACAAATAGTTTAATTGAAAAAAAAAATGATCATACGATTTTCTTTACTATGTTTTGTAGACAAAAGTACATGACTATAAGTAGCTATTCCATTTGAGGAACGCTTATTTAGATTTTTTTAAAAATCTGATGTCAGTACTCCAGATTTTTTTTCTTCGTAATTGACATAAGGATTGAGTCTAAGATTCTTGGAACTTTAGGCTTATAGAAGCATGCTCCCATCTGCCTCTCTGAACAGGCATCTATATGGGAAAGATCCAAGCACCTCTATTACCGATGAGTAGTATCCCAAGATGCTTCGATTAGAGGCGAGGCCCCATGATTAACTGTGTATGTATATTGACATGATTGTTGGGGCTTCCTTTCATCCCCGCCAATACTATGGACTATGAATTTACATCCCTGGGTTAGTAGCCTAATTCTAGCTATTTTTTTGAAAAATTATATCAATTAAAATCTAAGTAGCAACTGAACAAGTAGTGCTTCCACTTGTGACTGAATTACAGTTGTAGTAGACTAGAATTAGCTTATCAGGAATTGATGGCTGACCATTCACGCGCACCCCTCTGAGTTATGGGTAGATAAATTTAGTCAGTTTTTACACCTTCAAATCAATTAACTTCTGCTAGGAAGTAACTTACTATGTAGTGCTTCCATTAAAATAGAGTTAATAAGGATAAGCTATTGTTGTAATAAACTGTAACTAGCTAATCTGTAGTTATAGACCATGTACGCTAGCAATTCAATTTTCAATATTCTATAGCACGTTCGTCGTACCGATTTTCATTTAGTTAATAATTATCATTACGTTTAGCAACTTAGACTTGAACTAAGGTCCTCCCGCGCCGTTCGGCGCATTGGGGGGCAAGCTGTCTCAATAAAGATCTGTCATTGGCAATATCTGCAGCCTCCTCCCACCTGGTGTTCACTGTTCTGAGGTCCTCCATGAAGGTATGACGCCAAGTTATACGAGGACGTCCCTGATTGCGTTTTCCTCGTATTGGCCTCCATGTCATCGCAATTCTCGGTATGCGTAGTTCATTTTGTCGTAGAACATGTCCCGCAAACCTCATGCGACGTTCTGTCACAACCTCACTAAGTGTTCGACTCAAGTTCGGCATAGGATTTCCTTGTTTGAGACTCGATCTGTGTAACTGACTCTCAGAATCCTTCTCAGCCATTTTTGTTGAGCCACATTTAGTCTCTTCTCAATTTTGACAGATGACTTCCAGAATGCCCCTTCAATTGATTCAGTCTGCCAAGTTGCCCTTTTTTGGAAGCTTTACAATGACTCCTTTTTGCCATTCCTCATGGACTTTTGAAGTTCGCCAGCAGAGATTTAAGAGATCAGTCATTCTGTAACAATGCACTGTCCTCCGTGTTTTAGCATTTCTGCTGACACTATGTCTAGCCCTGGTGCTTTGTTGTTCTTTAGCACTGCAATGGCCATGGTAACTTTCTCTGCAGTTATTGTGCCTGTCTTGACCTTGAGATCATTGTCCGGAGAGGGGTCCTTGAATATGTAAGTCAGGTCTGGCGAAGGTTGGTTAAGGGTCTCTTTAAAATGCTCTACCCATCTTGCATCCTGCTCTTCTTTCGTTAGCAAAGTTTTGCCTTGCTCGGTGCTCCATGTCCACTCTTTGCTCCAGTGAGATCTCGGACAATACAATGGAGAGTTTTTGTGTCATTTCTGCTTGCGGCTGCTTACGCCTCTTGACCCTTTTGTTCAATCCAGTCACGTTTATCTCGCCGACAGCTTCTCTTTACTTTCAGGTCTGCTTCCCTATAAGCTTCTTCCGCTAGGCTGCGATCCTGTGTTTCATTTTTCTGATCTCGTCTAATTTTGGCCTCTTTCCTCTCATCGATCAATTTCCATGTTCTGTCTTGTATCCACCGTTCCTTGTATGAACCTCGCCTCCTTCCAATAATTTCTTCAGCGCACTCAATAGTGGTATCTCTAAAGTTGGCCCACTCTTCTTCAAGGGTCAGTATTTCTGCAAGAGCCTCGAAGCGGTTCTGTAGTTTCAGTTTAGTAAAGACTTAGAAAATGATAAACATATTTTTTTTTGGTCTTGGAGAAAAAACACCTTGCCAGCTGTCTTTTGATTTGATATATGTGGAAGTTTCTTTGAACAAGATTTAAGAGTGAGTCGCAATCGCACGCCTGGAACAAATCCCAATAAATCACTAACTCGCCGACCCTCCCCGGCTAAACGAAGTAACGGCAGCAATATCAAATCTCTCAATGGGTAAGGTACCGGGGCCTGACTCCATACCTGCTGGAATTTACTCACTTGGCAGCTCAGAGCTTACTGCTAAGCTAACTGAAATCTACCAGATAATGTGGGAACAAAAGACTCTACCACAAGAGTTCAAAGACGCCTCCATCATCCACCTCTATGCATTGGCAAAGGAGAGGACTCAGTTTAACCACGAAACTGAAAGTCTACAGTGCTGTAGTTCTTCCGTCACTCCTATATGCTTCAGAGTCATGGACCTTGTACTCCCGCCACACCAAAAAGCTAAACTCCTTCCACCTACGCTGTCTAAGGAGTATCCATAAGGTGCGTTGGTCTGACCACATACCAGACACAGAAATTTTAAAGCTGTCCAACATGCACAGTATTAATGCGACAGTAAAAAGGTCCCAACTACGATGGGCGGGTCATGTAGTCCGCATGCCAGAAAATCGCCTTCCCAAGAGACTTCTGTATGGAGAGTTATGTACAGGAAAGCGCTCCCAAGGCGGCCAATACAAGAAATACAAAGACACCCTCAAGAGCTCTCTCAAGGAATGCGGTATCGACATTCATGGCTGGGAAGCACTAGCTCAAGATCGATCCGCATGGCGAGAAGCTGTGAGTCTCGGAGTCTCAAGTTTTGAAGCAAGAAGAGTGGCCAGTGCGATAGAGCGCAGAACCAACAGAAAACAGAGAGAAAAAGCAGGCCCACCTGCAACTGACAAAACTCACCCATGCCACATATGCGGCCGGCTTTTCAAAGCGAAGATTGGACTATACAGCCATCTTCGAGTCCATAGGAATTGAGAAATGTGCTCATCTTCGAACACGAAGGAGGAGCTATATAAGAGTGAGTCATCTTGGAAAATGTGTTTACGTCTTGCAGAGTTGCGGTCCTTGTTAGCGCTCAATAAAATAAAATAGCAGGTTAAACACGTCCACCTGTTTGTAAAAGAAGAGTGTACAAAAAAAAGTTCTTCCCGTACCATCCGAGTCAAAACGTTGAGTTGTTTCGACAGAGCACTGGTAGCACAAAGAAATCAAAATATATGAGCAGAGGCATAAATTAACTCTTTTTCTCCTAATTGACGATACCTCGTTGATTTGATCTCAATAAATTAAATTAATGTTTAATTTTTATAAACTTGACTTTATGCTATATAGAAAGAGCATGCATTCACCTTCCTTTCTGTCACTTCTCTTTCTTGTGTTGTTGTTAGATGTCACAATACTTGAAGAGAGTGATGCCGGGGATTTTATATATTGAATGAAAATTGACGAAGACGATCTAGGATTCAACTGAGTAAATGCTTTGATAATAAAATACAGGAACCTTTATTTAAATCCAACATAAGTACAGCTATGTACAAATAAATATTAATAAAACTTGTCAAGGAACAAAGGCATACTTTTTCTCAAAATACACGACTGTACTCAAAGAGAAAAAAAGCCCGACTGATTAGACCTAAGCTTTCTGTCCGCCTTCCAAGCGTCCCTTTATTCAAACCAACCAATCAGATTTCATTAAGAGTCGTGACGTTTAAGTTCCAAGATGGCCGCTGGTTTTTTCCGAAGGGAAAGTCCCTGGGTTAAACCGGAGTGAGGTACTGTTAAAAACCCAGATTTCATACTTATTTAAGTGTCCTTACTAAATTATGATATACATAGATAAACTTTGAATTGTATATGTAACACTTTCTATACCTAATAAAACCTTTTCTGATTACAAACGACAAAACTATTGAAGCTTTAATCATAACAGGGTAGTAAAATAGTAATGAACAGTAGAATTCCTTCGAAACGTGGAAAAATAATTAAGGAGATAAAGAGTTAACTGCGTTTTATTGGTATTTTGTTAATAAAATACATATATCTAAGGCACTGAACAGATGTGTTTGAGTGTTGGATTTGTTGATTGCGAATGTACTTGATAAGAATTTATTGGTTTTGTCATTGTTGTTTAGAGAGACGCACTGCTTGTGTCAGTGAATACATTATATACATTTTTCCCATGGACAAGCTATTCGGCCAAGATGGCTTCTCCGTGATGGGTAGCATTTAAAACTGTGTTCAGGCAAGAATTTTGTGAAAAATATCCAAAAGCAGACTGTTACGGTAGTAGCGCACCATGGTGCGAATGAATAGGTGCGAATTTGTGTTATGAAAGGAAGAGAGGTTTAAAAGAGGAAGTAGAGAGAGAAACTGACACGATAGAAAGGAAAATGGTTTTGTTTTGAGATGTGATATGTTATTAAAATATATATAGAGAGAAACCCCTGAGAGTGTTATTCTTTGAAGAGTCTTGTGTCGTAACACAGACATTGTTAGTTTCGAGTCCCACAGACTTAAACTTGTTATCATTGACCTAAATTTTACAGATATGCGTAATGCTGTTGGTGTCATCCAGAAGATTATCTATTTCTTCCATAACAGTACTTGTGAGAGCGTTGATGCTAAATTTGCCTCTTTTGAGTGAGACAAGATGGACTGAGAAATACGAATTCAGCCCTGCTTCACAACTTTGAGAAGATCTTTGTTATGCGTATTTTAAAATAAAGTTCTGTAAGTGTAAGTGAAACCTGACAAACTTCATATGTGTAATCAGTGCCTGCTTCTCATGTGTTTCTGATTTGTCTCTTGTCAACTATTCATCTTTTCATGAATCCAGTTTCCGTGATATTACAGTCTGTCCATCTTAGCACAAGTGGCCGCTTAACAGCACATCAGCAGTCACATTAATGACATAATTACTAACTTGGCCATGTTGAGGAACACTTCAAGGATGGCATTTTGAGGAATGCGAGACTGTTGGCAGACAAACGGGGTATTGAGTTGGTGGTATCGAGAACTTGTAGTCGACAGACACACCGAGAAAAAAAAACATGTTTGGATTCCACGAAACAAGTATTTACTGTGAACTTCGCATACGTATGGGTGGCATAGTGCACTATTTCTTTTATTTAATATTCTTTGTAATAAAAATATTGCATTTACGACTTTGAGCCATGAGTGGTGACTTGAGCCCCGTGCAAAAAATCCCGCGGGCGCCCATACTATTATCTTAATTGTCTCCTCTAACGACCGCTTCCATAGGAGCGCCACTGAGAGGTTGAGAAGCATTACCCATGAGTCATTACATTCATGTAGCAAATGATAAAACTTTGTATATAAAAAGTTACAGAAAAAAAAATTGTAAATGAACTTTGATGTTACATGACTGTTTAAGATTTCAAAACAACACTAAAGATTGTTATATCAACTTTAAGAACTGGTAAATATGTATGCAGCTATAATTTAAATGGGGTCGCGGTGGTGGAATGGTTAAGCGCTTAGCTTCCGAACCTGAGGTCCTGGGTTCGAATTCCGGTGAAGACTGGGATTTTGAATTCTGGGATTTTTATGGCGCCCCTGAGTCCACCCAATTCTAATGGGTACCTGACTGTACGGTTGGGGAAAGTAAAGGCGGTTGGTCGTTGTGCTGGCCACATAACACCCTGCTCGTTAACCGCTGGCCAAAGAAACAGATGACCTTAACATCATCTGCCCCATAGATCGCAAGGTCTGAAGGGGACACTTTACTTTTTAATAATTTAAATATTTCATTACAAAGAGCTCACTTTCTGAAATCACGAGCACGAGTTCATTCAGGATGACATTTGTGCTTCAAGCGGAGCTTTTTTTTTTCCCAATCTTATTTCAAAAAACAAAATTGTCTATCTGTCGAGTTGAAATGTTGTACACGTTATTCCTCACACTTCCTATTCTCGAATCAAGTTGAAACTTTGCTCATTTTTTTTATTATCAATGGAAACACACGAATCTTTAAAAACAATTATTATTATTATAGCTTTTATATTATTATAGCTTTTATATAGCGCTACTTTCATGCTTATAGCATGCTCAGAGCGCTTTGATCCAATCTCATTTGTGGACCAGTTGGGGGGGGGGAGGGGGTATCTAGGAGTTGGTTTCCCGTGCTGCCTTTGGGCGCTCAGTAAACACAACTCTGCCCGAGTCGGGTGTCGAACCTCGAGCCCCCTTCTAAGTAGCCAAGCAAGCCAAGCTGAAGCCGCACTTAGCCTCTCGACCACGCTTTTTTTCCCAATTAACCACTTAAATAATCAGTTAGTCGTAATGAATTCTTTTGTTTTATATGAAATATTGCGGTAAAGCTAAGGGGAGGTAAGCCTGCAATAATGAGAGATATGGCAGCGATTGCACCCCGACTAACAGGCACAACAGGGATTCGAACACGGCACCCTGGTTTGGAAGCCAAACGCCTCACAAATTTTACATCATTACAATTTAAACAATGTTTTCGATGTTATGTCATTGTACAGCAGAGTTCATAGTCTATTCTTGATGGATCTGATCTATTTAGTTATTCACTGCTTTGCTGTCGTCAACCACACACATACATGTGTTCACGAATACACACACACATACATGTATACACAAATGATTTCTTACTCCTGCAATATTTTTTTTTGTTCAATTAGTCTAAATATCTTCTCGCTAAATCTGATCCCAGACGATTAGTTTCACCTCGTGCTACCAGTACGTATCTCTATCGAGACCTACTTAAAGTAGCAATGTCCATTCTTTGTTGCAGCCGGTATAAAAGGCTGTCCAACCGATGTCAACTCTGTGTAGCAGACTGTCTAATGTCCATTCTATGTAGCAGTCATTGTAAAAGATTAACCAATGTCCATTACATGTAAGCAGACAGTATAAAAGACTGTCTAATGTCCATTTGGTGCAGCAACCAGAATAACGCATTGTCCAATATGCATTCTGTGTGGCAGTCAGTATAAAGGACAGAAAAATGTCCATTATGTGTAGCATTCAGTATAGAGGACAGTCCAGTGTCCATTCTGTATATCAGCCATTTAGGACTGTTTAATACCTACTGTGTGCTATGTTTGGAACATCGATATTTTTTTTTCAAAGTGGCACAACGTGACACACTGACTAGTGTGAAATTAAACCCATGCATTGAAGCGAAAGTACGACTGTAACAGGGCGTATAGACGTGGGTATTCTGAGCGTAGTATTTCATCTAAGTAGATTAGAAGAACGAAAAAAATAAATAAATAAAAAGTTAGATACAGTGTAATTATGTCATTAAATTGAATTGATTTAGGAGGGCTATTCAATACTGTGTGTCCTGCTCAGAGTTCAAAGCTTGTTCTTTGCTTGGAAGGAAATGGATGTCTTGTTTGTTTGAAGTAGGTCAAGCAATTTCTCCGTAATAATAGTGTTCATCGAATAAGTCAGTCATCTTTATGACCGTATTAATATTATAGAATTCTACTACTACTTGCATGCTTTAAAGTACTTTTTCATTCCCAAAGGAGCAAATGTCTAGATTAATTTTATTTAAATTTCAGCAAGCGATTGTGTGTATGTAAATAGATTGTATGTTAATTGAAGTTGATGAAAAGTTTTCTGATAAAGTAAATATCTGACAATGTATTTCTGTATGTATATATCTCTTAATGAAATGTGTATACCCTATATTATACAGTTCGGCAGTTTGCTGGACTATACCCACGCCAGTCCTTACAGCGCAGTGACACTCCAGTCTATGTTGAGAACCGACAAGAAAGTTTGGAAGGTGTCCTTGGATTGTTATTCGTCCACCGTGGTTTCCTTTTCTTAGAGGACCGTGTAGCAGTCAGTTAAGAACTTCGGAAGTCCTTGATTCTGCAGGCTGGTCCTGCCACAAGATATTTGATGATGTGTACGCTTTGCAGGCCTGCTCTTTGGATGGCTCATGTGTCAAGTATTTGCAGTCCTGCTCT
>JADKLZ010005465.1:5762793-5775936 GCA_021533235.1 Biomphalaria straminea | reverse complement strand
GTCCGCGAATTTAGTGACTTAGATCTAGACTCTAGATTTACGGTAGAGTCAGTAAAGATAAATTCGCACACAGCCGAGAAAAGTCCGCGAATTTAGTGACTTAGATTTAGACTCTAGATTTACGGTAGAGTCAGTTAAGATAAATTCGCACACAGCCGTGAAAAGTCCGCAAAGTTAGTGACTTAGATCTAATTTCTAGATTTACGGTAGAGTCAGTGAAGATAAATCGCACACGGCCGTGAATATTGCGGGAATTAAGTGACTTAATTAGATCTAGAATTTAGATTTACAGTAGAGTTAGTGAAGATAATTCGCACAGGGCCGCGAAAAGTCCGTGAATTTAGTGACTTAGATATAGACTCTAAATTTACGCTAAATCACTAGAATCTAGTTAACATAATTACTAACCCTGCGGAGCCCTGAAAAGTCCGCGAATTTTAGTGATTTATTGTTAAACTCTATAGAGTGTATTATAGATTCTAGATCTACGATAGATTCAGTGAAGATAATTCGCATGGACCCGCGAAAAGTCCTGATTAAAATATAACTGTCATTACATTTTCTGTGGACATACCACTCAGCTTATGACATTATTCTGTTCTGAGTGGGATGTTGTCAATAACTGATTTGATCAATGCATGATTTTGAATATGTTGTGTCTGTTGTATTTATGTGTATGTTTCTGTTGTGTTGTCTTTATATAAGAAAAGAGTCCTTGTAATCACAACAGATTTCCATAACTATCAATAAAGCAAGTCTTAGTCTTAGTCTTTACAATCTATCACACCAACGAACAGGACACACACATATATGTATATAATATATATATATATAAATTATATTATATAAAGTGCCATGTGCAAAGCTTATGCATTGTAATTATTATGTAATACAACATTAATTAAAGAAAATATTAAATATAATGATTCTACATAATAAAAAAATCAGCAACATCTTCTTATAAGTCGCCGCGACAGGCCAGTTTAAAAACGCCGGGGGGGGGGGGTGTAACAAATTATCAAAAAATTCCTAAAATTTTTGTAGAGTCTGTTCCCATCACTGAATAATAGATAACTATACAATCTTCTATTTTTATAATCCCCTTACTAGCAGAGTGGTTAGTATGTCGGCTTGAGGAGGGGTGAGCTACGAGTTCAAATTCAGGTCGTTTCTCTTTTTGTTTTATTTTTATTGTTTAAAAAAGGGAATACGGTTAAATCCACCCAGATATTCATTTCTTTCTTCCTCCAATCCCGTTTTCATAATAGTCCAGACAAGTGATGGGATCATAGCGTATTGAGATAACTAAAAGCATACAAAAAAGTTCGTTCATCACTGGCCTAGATCTATTTCAAATTAAATTCCATGACTGATTCAAACTGAGCATTTCACTTCGTATAACCTTTGTCCTTGTCTTTGTACGGTATTTGTCATTTAAACGGCCCCCGAAAGTGGAAAAGACTCTATTAGTTTTGTGTGAAATGTCTGTCCGTCCGTCCGTCCGTCCGTCCCGTTTAGGTCTTGTAAACTAGAAAAGATAGTGAAAATCGGACATCATAATATTTTAGTCCATTCAAAGTTCAGATGCAACGGCTACTTTTTTCTTTTCTAAAACCGAAAAATGTAATTTTTAAAATCACTTATGCAATTTGTTGTTTCATTAAAAAAATACGCCACGTTTACAACTATTCACTATTAATTGTGGCAAGCACAGGATGCTCTTTATTATGGGTGCACCGACCATACCATATTTTTAACACATTTATGCAAATGACTTTAGACTTTTTGTTTAAAAAAATATTTTATAACATTATTATTGCTACCGTATGTACTTTCTGTTCTGCTTGCAACCAAATTTACAAACAAAAATGTTTACTTATTTTTAGTAGAAAAAAAATCTATTTAATATACATACAATAAGGTTGGCATAATTTAAAACAATAATTAATAAGTAGTTTTTCATATTATCGCGTGAACTGCAGTACTATACTACAGACATACAACACTAAAGCCTTCTAAAGGTGTTTTTTTTTTAGGATTTGAATAAGAGATCGACCCTTTACAAAACAATTAGATCAATTAGATATTCATTATAAGATATCAGTTAGGCCAGGTTCGCATTGGACTTCGCATTCACTTTCACCTATTCTTTGGTCTGCTGGACCGCTGGGGCACCACACAAGATCTGTCAACCTTCTTTCTCCTTTCTTCTTTGTCATTTGTCTTTGATAGAATTTAATTCTGATGTTCTGGTGAGTATATGCGGTGAAGTGAAGTCTTTGAAAAGTACATTAGTTTTGTTTTAACTTTTTACTTTAATTCTGCCTAGAGTTGTAGTTCCTAGTAAGACAACACAGAAAGTTATTTCCCTTTGGGTAAAACTGTTCCAGCTCTTGTGTTCCGTATTCTTCCATCAACCCCAAAGGACGCCATCCGCCCCCCCCCGTCCCTCCTGTTCTGACTCCTCAAGAGCACTCGTATTCCCCCCTCCCCTTCCCTGCTTCCCTCGGTCGTTTTTTTTTTTTTGGTCACATCGTGCTCTTACAGAGCTTCAGCGTACTGCCTCCCCTATTTTCATTCTATCCCTCCTCCTTCTATTTTCTGCTTGGATCTATTCTTCCACGAAAGCTCAATGTCTGAGGTGGGAAAACAACTAGAACCGCTCACAATGAGAGGGCGGTGCGCGAGGGTCTTTAAAGAGAGTGCCGTGACTCAGGGAATACAATATCCTCTTGTCGACTGCCTATGATCACTTCCAGACGCCGGCTAAGAGAGTTGTCTTTCCAAACCACGACTTTTTGTTCGTTCATTTTATTTTATAGTTTTCCTTTTTTCTTTTAACCCAATAACAGTGAAAAAAGACATCATGCTACATGTCTAATATATAAAGTAGAATTAAGGAGTATGTATATATGCATTTATGTCCCGTATACAAATCAAAACAGTTTGACCAATCTTGATAAAACTTGGCATTAATGTTCATTACAATATGGCGAACACCGTAGTGTATGTTTAATGGCCCTACCACAACTGGAGGGCCATTAAAAAAAAAAGAAAAAAAGTGCCTAATTATATTTCTATTAAAGAACGAAACTTTTTAACCAATCGGGTAAACCCGTTTTTCACGTAACTGTATATGATATATATCATATCGGCTAGTATCTTATATAGATATGGAAGATTAAGATTTTTACACTAAAAGTTAAGTGCAGTAATCTGCTCGATGTTTTTACTTTGATTAAAAAGTCCGGATTACTTTCTTTAAACAATAAAATTATATAAATGGGAAAAAAAAAGAAAAGTGTTATGAAAAAAATATGGTGGCGATGTAAGGGAACTTGTAGAGAGACTCAGGGCCGGTCTTAGGCCACTGCAGACTATGCGGTCGCAGTGGGCCCCGCGCTAATTCTATGTGTAATTATTAATTGCAAAATATATACGAAAAAATTCCTGGAAATGTTTTGCACTTATTAAAATCTGAAAACTCATAAAAATCTCATGAAAAATAAACAGAATTGTCATTTGTGGGTGTCATTCATTGCAGAAAAAACCAATCCTAAGCGCGATAAAAGAAATAAGGCATTGTCAGCTTTCATGTTAAAATGTAATACACCCAATTGGGCAACTTTTCACATTAACAGGACCTTATTTTCTTTTATAGTCACTAGCATATAAATATTCCATAGGTTACAAGATTCGTACAGTAAAGCTAACTTGATCGCAATTTTGTACTTAAGAAAGAATGAAAAAAATAGGAAAGCCGAATTTATTTTCTTCTACACAATCTTAATTTTCACTAATTATCCTTATTTCCACCCAGACTATAGGCCCCGCGCAAACAGTTTCGCATAGGGCCCCGCAAGCGCTAGGACCGGCCCTGGAGAGACTTATGCAAATGAAAATGTAAGGCAGTTTGTCAAGTGCTCTGATTTCAAATTCCCACTGCATTGCTATGGTTTGATTTCAATAGTCAACCTTCGGAGTGGAGCTTCTAGACGTTGGGATTATTGTTATAAAGTGTGTGTGTGTGTGTGTTTCCAATGTGATTATGAAGAAAGGGAGCATTAAATGTTAGATGATGAAGAAAGGAGCATTAATTTTTAGTTTTCTAGAATGATGCAAGACAAGCGGCTCTGTGCTAAGATCGCGAGTCGAGTCAATGATGCCAGAGAGTAAGACGTGTTTTTATTGTGAATTAAGATTTGTTTAAAATACAAGTTTATTTAATTTCATCTCTCATTATATATTGTAATAAAATGTATATTTAGTTCTGTTGACAGAGAAGTTATTCAAGTTTATAAGTTAAAATATAATACCCCTACAGCGGTTCAGTTGTTTAGTTATGAACGTCAGACACCGGGCGCCAATGGCCAACGCCCGTATCAGGGACTGGTTATCTTTCACCAGGTCAAGGCGACATAGGCGAAAAGTAGTGACCCCAAGTTGTAGCCAATGTGGTGGACTCAGGCTAGCGAGAAGAGGAAAATGTGACCGTTTGGTGGTGAAATCGGGCATAAAAGGAAGAAATAATTGGAATGAAATAAATTATTAATTAATGCTGTGATAAAATCTAAGCGACTCTATCAGCAAGTATTTGGGCTGTGACATGGTTATGTTGACATATAAGCTGTTCCAGTTATTTCAAGCATTGTTAGTTAAAATATAACATCCCTACAGAGGTTTAGTTGTTTATGGTAGTCCCTTCACCGCTTGTGCAACTGAATAGGTACCAAACATAATGCATAGTTTTCCTTAACGGAATGGGTTGCCTGAGTCAGCCAGGAAAACCAATGACTAGTTTGAACTAGGAAAACGCGCAAAGGACGCAATCATCTTTCTTGAAGTTACGTCTGCATTTCATAAGGTGTACCCTTGACAACGAGCTATTGGTCTCAACTGCCCGGGTTTTTTCACGTTTCTGGTCAGCATTGAGGCCTTCTATAACGAATGTTCTCGGCCTTAACTTGGCTTAAAACGATCTCTGTTGACGTAATTGGTTATGGAATTAAGCTTTTTTACATAACCCATAGCTCGTTGAAATACAAAATATAAGCTGGATTTTTGGCTGAGAGGCTAAGTATGTTTGAACTAGTTAACAAGACGGCTCGAGGTTCAACACCCGACTCGAGCAGAGTTGTATTTACTGAGCCTGGAGGCTGCACGGAGGAAAAAAATTCCACTGATCCACAAATGAGATTGGACCATAGCGCTCTGCGCATATTATAGGCATGAAAGTTGTGCTATATTCTGTGGCATTTTTACCTCTTGAGAGACGATCTATTCCCCTTGCAAGCTCTTGTGTGACTAAAGAGGCCGATTCTTAATACACAGCTGCGATTGCAGGTTGGGGGATGTGTTTTCACCAGACGCCGTTGCATTTTCACCCTTCGTTATGCTTCTGTTGTGTATGGCATCTGCAATCCAAGACACCTCCTTTATGCTCTCTCTCCATGTGGATCTATCCAGTGCCACCTCTTCCCAGTTGCTGGTGTCGATCTTAAAGAGCTTCATGTCCCGTCTGCATACATCCGTATAACGTAAAGGTAGGCGCCCAGCGGCTCTTCTGCCTTCTATTAGATCGCCATATAGAATATCCTGTGGAAGTCGACCTACTGGCATTCTACGAACGTGGCCAAGCCAGCCAAGGCGTCTACTGCTGATAACAGAGCGGATGTCCTGGCAACCTGCTCTCCGTAGCACTTCTTCATTGGTTATCTTATCTTGCCACTTTTTTTTAAAGATCCGCCTTAGGTATCGGAGGTGGAAGACATTCAGCTTTTTTTCCTGCCATGACCATCATGTCATGGTTGTGCGATATTAAAGTAAAAAAAAAACACATGAAAACACTAAATCTAGAAGCCAGCAATGGACTCCATTATTTTGATCAGGAAACATTTGTTTGACATAGTAAAAGAATACATAAACAAATATTTTCAAACCGCAAATTATTTATTCAATATTCAATGTAAGACTAAAATAGAAATCACAAAAAAATACTGCACACAGTAAAAAACAAAAAAAAAAAAAAAAAAACTAATGACAGTTAACAACATATAAATTTGTTGTTGAATACAACCGCCCACCTTCTTTCTTTTTTCATATGTATGATATAGTGCACATTATTGCAAAGACAATATTGCATGGTTGTTTATATATATATATATATATATATATAAAATAGTCAGCACATATAAGTAGTATTAAATAAATAATAATTACAAAGAAAATAGCATTGTGGTTATTTGGCAATGAGTATGTTTTTATGACAATATGATGAAATGGAATAAAATGCTTTTACAAACTGGTGATACAAGATTTTAATAATTGTAAATATGGAAGTGATAAATACACGTTGAATTGCAAGTACTGTTAACTATTGCTATTACTATGTATAGTGCAATCCTCATTAGTATTTGCGTTTATTACAAAATGCTTTCTTTATGAAATTTTTTGTTCATACTTTGTAATTACTTTGGGATTTTACAAGTTATGAGATAGCAAGCAAAAGAAAAAAAAACAAGCAGAAGGGAAACAACAATGAAAATATGAAGTATACATGTATTGTCTTAATTCCCTTAACAGTAAGGTTTTGCAATTTTCATATATTATTGTTGAATCAAAATGCATGGAAAAATATTTTATTTAAATTGTCATTTAAAGGGAGATGAACGTGGTATGACCTGAGAAAATGTAACATTAATACTAGTTGTCTTTCTTAGTATCACAGCCTTTCAAATGAGCAAATAAAAAAGGTAACACACAAATAACTTCATGTCTAGAAGCTACTGTCCATTGTCTCATCGCTATTGTTGCTAACCTTTACCAGGGGCGGATCGCCCAGATCGTGCGGTATTTCCCAACTGTAAGGCCTATTCAACCCGTATGCCGCGGGGCTATTGTAATGCTCAGGGCCCCTCTGTGAAACTGCTCCTCGACCGGTCAACTCAAAGTTGAATACCTCAGACAAAGGCTCGGAGTTTCGGTTGCGATGACGCCGTACGCTAGAGCTGTACTCTTCGGCTCTTTTCTGGACTTGCTCTGAATGCACAAACTTGGTCAGGGCGTTCAGTTGGTTCTTTCTTATGCCACGGAATTCACGTTTCGCCCTGTCCTGAATCTGTAGAGAAGACAATATGTTAAACAAGATGTTAAGATAAGATGATAAGGCAAGATGTTAAACAAGACGTTAAGACAAGATGTTAGGACAAGGCGTTAAGACAAGATGTTAGGACAAGGCGTTAAGACAAGATGTTAAGACAAGATGTTAAGATAAGATGTTAAGACAAGGTGTTAAGACAAGGTGTTAAGACAAGGTGTTAAGACAAGGTATTAAGACAAGATGTTAAGACAAGGTGTTAAGACAAGATGTAAAGACAAGATGTTAAACAAGGTGTTAAACATGATGTTAAGACAAGGTGTTAAGACAAGATATTAAGACAAGATGTTAAGACAAGATGTTAAGAAACATTCAAGATTGCTGTTGTTGTTTTATATATATATATATATAGCCTACAACGCTTTTAATGAGTGATTCTGAATGTTTTTAGTATGTTTAGGTTTTCGCAGTCGATATTTCAGCGACTTTTATTCATCCAATCGTCATCTAATTATGCATATAAGCTCACTCTCCATGATAATACATAAATCAATAAAAAGAAAAACAACAGTAAACCAATTAGTCGTAATTAATTATTTGTTAATAAATTGAAAATGCATTACGCTAACGGAAATAAGCCTTATGTAGAGAGAATTTGGCTATTGGAATTGAAAGATTGCAAGAGCAGAATAAAATAAAGAAACGTTCATGTAAAGGCGAGAAAACTTTCCAATGGATTAAGTAATAAACATTGTCTTAATCACCACTTTGACTAATGATTTTGTTTTAATATAAGCGGGTTTGTTTTTTTTTTTTTTTAAATAGAACATAAAGTAGTAATTCTAAACACGTTTATTTATGGTGCTTTGTAAACGAGCTTGAAAGTGAAGCTGCACACGAATAGTCTCATAATTGAACCGTGACTTATGCCATTCAAACTGTCGCTACGGGTAGTCTCGTGCTCAAACCCCTGTCTGGTGCCCTCCACAGCCGTCCCGCGTGAAGGACCAGGGCGTAATAATCATTTCTAATGGAACTTCTGAAAGCTGCGAAACGAGCACATTTTCAGGACGTGTTCATCCCTCTGGGACTCGACTTTTTGGTAGAGAATTTATTCGACTATTCATTTGTCATTAAATCTTTCTTTTCATTATGTTTTTATTTTCAATCTAGTTTATTTCTTCTTTTTTTTTCTCTGCGTTCTGTCTCACATACCTGGTCATATGTTGATTCGTTCACACCTCCGATTTTGGCCACTTTCTCAAATCTGTTCATGAAGTTTCTAGACAAAGTCTGCGGTTCCTGTACAAGGACAATAGACTGTAAGTGACAGACAGATGCATATTTTACCAGAGCTAAATAAATAACACAACATTTGAAATACACTTTTGCTATATATAAGAGTGTAAACTGGAGTTCCATCAGCCCATATGGGTCCCTAACCTCTTTTGACTGTCACAAATGTATCCGCTTTGGCCGTTTACTCTAGAATGCATCGAAACCATCTCCTATACATCCCCTCCCCGACATGTCCCCGATAAAAATTGCCTCTAAGCAGACAGCCAATTTTTTTTACATTATATGTGACAAATTATGTAGATCTAGGTTACACCTGGGTCTTCTAGAAACATAACTTATTATTTTTTCCTAATATTAGAACTGAAGGACAATGAACTAATGATGAAGATGACCCTGACCTGCTTCTCTTTTCTTTTGTTCCGAGTGTCAATCCTCTTAAGTACTGCCATGCTGCTCGACTTTCGTCTCATTTTCAGAGAGCTGTTCGGAGTGTCCGACAGATTAAATTCCTCCTCGTCGTCCTCGTCGTAGTCTTCTTCCGGTATGGTAGGAGCCAGGGAGGACGTGTCTTCGTCTAGTTTCAACGCCTGAAGGGTCTTGGCTAGCATCACGGCCTCCTCTGTACTGGGTACACTGCTGTGGTCGTAGTGGTTGGACGCTGGCTTTCGGATCTGAAGAAGAAATCAATGATTTTACTTCATACAGTTCAGGTGAAGACGCGGTGGCTGAGCGGGAAAGTGCTTGGCTTCCGAACCAGGGTCCCGGGTTTGAACTTAGCTTGACTTGGCTACCTATGAAAAGGGCTCGAACAGTTGTATTTACTGAGCGCCTAAAGTAGGGACCCAAAACCGAAGCAAAAATCGCACTTTTCAAGAAATTGCATAACATTTTTTTTGTTTTAGGCATTTTTCACCCTGCCATATCTTAAGGTATAAACATCCGATTACAGTAAAAATGGTACCGTTAGAAAGGTTATTTTAAGCCCTTTAATAATATATAGAACGTTTTTCCTGTAGGTTAAAAAATAAGGGTGATAATCCTTTACGCGTAACATCACCGTGCCGAATAATCGTGCTAGCGGCTGTGATCGTTTTATACCTTGTTTGTTTTTTCGTAAAATGGGGAGTATGTCAACAAATGAATATTTTTTTGAACGTATGTATTTTATAGAAAAATGAACGAGCTTTACAATAGTACCAATATCTAATTGATTAACATTGTTTTTATATAAAGAAATTAAAAAAATAAAAAACAAAATGGAATTTCTTTACGATAAAGACATGTAATCGTTTAGTTAATGTCACCATTAAAAAGCCCGTCTATTTTTCTTTAAGAGTGTGTACATTTTATTTAAAAAACAAGCGTTGACATGCTCCCCATTTTAAACCGAACAAGACGTATAAAATAGCGATTTCGCCTGTGTGCGTAGTCTGCTATAATGTGCAAATATGCTCCTTAGCAACACACGAGTCGTTATAGAAAAAATATTTTTATTAAATCTACATCGTATAATTTGTGAGAAAAATGTCTGAGATGGGTCAATAAGATGTTAACCATTAGAGATTTATTGTTTTTTCACCTTCTTTTATTCCGAATATTAAAAAATAATTTATATTCCAACGTTAATGAAAGGTTAATGTGTAACAAATCTGTAAGTATTTTGTGTTTCTAAGGGGTCATGTCTTCGAAAGTAAACCTAATTTTTTTAAAAACGTATTTTGTAAAAGTGATTGAGGAGGGTTTACAGTTCATAAAAAAGTAATGGTTCAAAATATTTAATAAATAATTATAATTGTAATAAATGTATAGAAACGCATCACATATTGGCCTTATCCGTTGCTAATATCAACAAATTGTGGCATCGAATGAAGCTATTCTAATATAGAGTAGATCTGGTCTTTTAACTAGATCTAGATCTATATTATATATACAAAATAGATAAAATATAAGACTAAATTAAATCTATTGACATCAGTACACAAAGATTATAAAGTCTTAATCTAGATTTAGACCTATTTCTCGAGTTCTAGACCTAGGGACTACAAATTAGATCTAGACCTAGAGTACGACTACGAGAGTTTTGACTTATCCATGTATAGATCTAGATATAGATCTAGAGGCTAATCCTAGAAAGTAGCCTAGATCTAATCTAGATCTTGGTCTAGAGTCTAGATCTTATCTTGGTCTAAACATCTGGAACAAGGGTCCTTCACGTTATTCGACGAATCGTTAAAACTTAAAACCAAATAGCATCTTTAAAAAGAAACCATCTTAGGCATAATAGCTTATATGACAGGCTATTTAGATCTACATTATAATACATATGATATATTTATCAAGATCTAAGTCTAATTGTCTAAATAGATCTAGATGTAATTTTTAGATTTGAAATATCTTTTCGATGATTTTATTACCTCATCATACGGTACACTACTTCACTGTGAACTATCCCTTAGTCTGACGAACCGTAGGGGCACCGCACATTATGTATACTATATGACTGTACGTCTTTGTCCACTCCTCTACGTCCTTTTCCCTAGAATCTCTTTTAATGACAGGTCAGAACATTCTTTTATATTGTCTTCCCATTGTTTTCCTAGGTCTAATATAATAGATAAAGACTCTGATTAGTAACTAACTGCATTTAAAAAAATAATAATAATTCCCATTTCAAGAATAAAACCTCTAGGCTAAATTAGTATTTTATTTTAATTTGATAGCTCAGACAGGTCCAAGAAAAGAATTTTTAATATCTAGAAAGATATCTGTGTGTTTATGTTTTATAGTCACTAGTTGCAATAAAAGATCTTCTTTTATTATTAATGAAGTAGCCCTAAGTCAATAGGTATTATATTTAGACAACTGATCACAGTTCAAAATTCTCAATATTACTATAAGCCTGTTTTGTAGACTTCAATTAACTAAATATCCACACAAAAAAAAACACCAAAAATTAATTCATATTCATATTAATTCAATTTAATTCTTATTAAATTAAAAAATGGATTATGATGCTGTAATGAACTTAAATTCAGTAGATGAGTAGGTTTTATATGAACATATTTTTAAGACATCTAACTATTTATACTAATTATTGATGCTTTACAAGACAGTATTTTCCAATAAAACAATGATAAACTTAGGACCTAATTATTATATTATTTTTCAGAAAGTGTAGTTATAGCTGCATAAACTAGTTTAAAAAACTTTAATATTTTTTTAAATAAAAAAAGTGAAACTTTGACATCTAAAAGATTTAAGCTACATAAAAGTCTATAAGGTTGATCATGTTGAAGGAAAAAAGTGACTAAGATGGATGTGTTGAAAGTTAAAATCATAATGAAATCTTAAATTGAGAAGAACATATGGAAAGTAGCTAACTAAAATGAATCTTTCTATTTTGATCAACATGTCATTGAGATACTTGCTCTGATGCAAGTATTATAAATACTAATGTTTCTCTTTTTCTGATAGGCAAACTTCTCACAGTTTGATGGCTGAGATTGTAATAACAGCACATTAGCACTGGGATGTATTAATATTTTATATTAAATGTATTTAAATTTAAAATATACTTTGAAGGAGTTAATTTTAGTTAAAAATTTGTGAATTTTAGGAAAAAAAAGTTCAAGCTTGAAACTATATTTCTAGTTCATGCAACCTAATCAGTGTAAATTTGCTACAAAAAGATAATGAAAATAATGACAAATATATGTGTTTCTATGGTAAAATTCAGTAGCCTGGGGAATTACAGTTTATATCTTATATTTTCATGTAGAAAATTTGTTTAGACAGTGAATATGCCAAAAATTATGTGTTTAGAATAGTTGAGCTTTACTGAAAAGAATTTACTGGTCATTACATTGCAGATATAAAAAAAGCCTTGTTTAAAAATTTTTCTGCACACAAATTGAGTTCTGATTTTCAGTTTATCAAATCAGCTTATATAGTTAAAAGATTCAATAAGAAATAATAGAATAGCATTTAGCTGAATGGCTTTACAGATTATTATGTCAAGAAATCTAAGTAAATGTATGGACTGTATGTCTTTTTTTACCATCATTGGTTGGCAATACACTTACACAGGTCCCTATAAATAAATATATGTTTTTCAATATTATTATGGAAGAAGAGAGAATTATCTAAATTATGATCTGTAACTTGTTCTTATTGCTATACTGGTGTCATATTTTTAGCTCATTAAAGTTTAGCTTATTTTAGAGTTTTAGTAAACCATTGCATATTATTGTATAAGTACAGCAAAATATTGAAATAAAATATTATTTAAAGTAGTTTATTCTTGTAGATCTATAAATTCCCCGCATTTCGACATATAGTACATTCATGTAGCATTTATAGTTTTTTTGTTACAAAATTTTAAAAATGCACATTTTTTGTGTTTTTTACCTCCCTTTTTGAAAAATGCCAAAAATGATAAAATGCAACATTCGGCACAAGTAAATAAACTCAAATAATTTTTTGACAAACTTGAAAAAAATTGAGCGTGTTCTATGTGTGCACATGAATGTTTTCCTAAGTTTCATCTCTGAGGGCACTATAGTTTCTATTAAAATGTCCTCCAAAAACACGGGTTTGGAAGGCCAAAAAGAATATCCAAAAAAACGCGTTTTTAAAAATGTGTAACTTTCTTAATATTTAAGCTACAGACATAAATTTGGTATCCTCGGTCTTAGAATCACGAGCTCTATCCAAATAAGTTAAAAAATAAGCTGCGTGACCATTTAAAA
>JADKLZ010005465.1:5749240-5762393 GCA_021533235.1 Biomphalaria straminea | reverse complement strand
CTAAAATATGCCATAAAGCCTTGAGATGTGGACTTTCATCATTAAAGTAAAGTAGTTGTTGATTTGAGTTGAGCACCAACCTTGATTTTAGTCACAGATATAATCTGCAGAAGTGTGGAGTATCGGTGAAACAACATGGCGGCAAACTGGAGCGTCAGCAGAAGACCAAACACTAAGGTGAAGGTCACACTGATGGGTTCGATTTTCTCGCCTTTAAATCCTTGCAATGAACAAGGAATCTGGGGGGAAAAAAGTTAGTTTTAGTTTGCGTCTCTTCTTTCTATCTCTTTTTCCCTCCATCTCTCTCAGCCTCTATCCTTCAACCTTCCCTCTGTCTCTTCCACTTTCCTTATTCAGTGCACTCTCCCCTACCAGTCACTTCATACTGTCCATCCATCTCTGCACTCGTTGACCCTCGCTTAAATGCACTTTCTCTCTCCTGGATATTGCTTGCACTCTCATCATAGCACTCGCTTTCCCTTTATGGCACTCTCTCGCTCCCATCATTACATAAAACTCTCTCCATCCCATCATTACATAAACATTCTTCCTCCCATCATTACATAAACTCTCTCCCTCCCATCATTACATAAACTCTCTCCATCCCATCAGTACATAAACTCTCTCCATCCCATCATTAAATAAACTCTCTCCATCCCATCATTACATAAACTCTCTCCATCCCATCATTACATTAAAACTCTTTCCTCCACTGTAATTGCTCTCGTATCATTATTCGTACTCTCTCAGTTCATACTTCAGTACACTTTCCTCCCCTTACTTAATTGTACCTCTCTCTACCACTCTCTTCCCTTTATTGGACACTCTCCTTTCAGTTCTCTCCTTCCATTCATTGCACTTCTCTTTCTCTCTCCCTTCTCATTACATTTCTCTCCCTCACTTCAAATCACTCTGCCTTTCTCTCTCTCTCTCTTCCTACCTTAATTGACAAGTTGGTAGTTGTCTGAGCAATAGTCTGCAGTGTATACACCAGAATGATGAATAAAATGTTCAGAATGAAGAAGGCCAGACAAGACTTTAATAAATAAGCAACATTTTCATTGTCGAGTCAGGAAACACATTAACACAAACACATTAACACAAACACATTAACACAAACACATTAACACAAACACATCAAGTAATATAACTTCTTAGCATAACTTTTAGATTCAAACAACTTCGAAATATAACTTATAGATTAACAACTTCTAAAAAAAAACTTCTAGACTAACAACTTCTAAATAGAACTTCTAGACTAACAACTTCTAAATATAACTTCTAGAATAACTACTTCTATATACAACTTCTAGACTAACAACTTCTAAAAAAAACTTCTAGACTAACAACTTCTAAATATAATTTCTAGAATAACAACTTCTAAATATAACTTCTAGAATAACAACTTCTAAATATAATTTTCAGACTAACAACTTCTAAATATAACGTTGGTTTACCTTGTTTCTTAATTCTATTAATTCTTTTTGTACTTTTTTTTCATGGTCAGCATTTTTGTCCAGCGGTTTCAGATATTTCTCGATCAGCTCTGTCCAAAACTCATTCTGCAAACATAAATATATCTATATGAAGAATGCCAGATAGATTTAGATCAATATATAAACAGTAACATGTAGTAATTTTCAGAGATACATTCCAATATTTTTTTTAACAATATTTTATTTAAGATTACAATAATTACATTGCCAAAAACACATAAGACATGTTTTCACAGCAATTAAGTTAAACATTGTTCAGAATTTGTTCAAACTTTATGATCATTAGGTTGTCTCTTGTTCTCTGTTGACACATGTATCATACATACCAAATGTGTTAAGTGCTTGAAATTTGGCTGATGATTTCTTTAAATGCTAGTTAAATGTTATATTTATAGTTTAATTAGATTTTCTTTAACAGCTAACTTGTTACATGGCCATGTAACAAGATCTTCGGGACTCGCAAAGACCTTCCTCCAGGGAACAGAAGGAAAAAGAAGAAGAGGCAGACAGAAAAAGCGGTGGGAAGACAACATCAAAGAATGGACAGGCCTACCATTGAAAGAGGTTTTAAACAGGGCAAAGGATAGAGAGGAATGGAGAAAGATGGTCCACAAATCTTGCTTGGTGCCCCAACGGTCCACCAGACTAAGGGATAGGTAACAGGTAACAGCTAAACGTGAAGCTGCCATGCATTTCAACTCTCAAATTTCCCTTCTAAATTTTTCACTCTCAATTTCAACTCAATTTTTGAACACACAATAACGAAGTTTCATGGGAATGGAAAGGTTAGGTATATATAGGTATACGAAAACTTCGTGTTATATCAATATTTAAAAAAAAAAACGTTATTTCTTTAAATTTAATTCAGGAAACACGCGCTAATCAATGAAATGGCGTGACCTACCTCTTCGGCATTCAGTAGTGACTTTGAACTTGTCCTAAAGATTTCGTCATCAATCCACAAAGTTTTCACAACGGTGTCGTCTGTAGAAGGATCTGGTATTAAAATAAATAAATTAAATTACTTATTGTTTCAAGGAATATGATGATTTAAGTTTTTCAAATCCACGATGCAAACAGTACACGATTGAGCCATGTCTCACTTAGCGTTATTAGTCTTCCAGCAAAAGGAGGTCATGTCCTTTTCAGGGTCGTGTCCTCCGGCATTGGTCTAAAGCAGGGGTGGGCAATATACGGCCCGCGAAAACCTCTTTGTGGGAAGCGTGGTCTAGAGGCCAAGTGCGGCTTGAGCTTGGCTTGCTTGGCTACCTAGAAGGGGGCTCGAGGTTCGACACCCGACTCGGGCAGAGTTGTGTTTACTGAGCGCCCAAAGGCAGCACGGATAACCAACTCCTAGATACCCCCTCCCCCCACTGGTCCACAAATGAGGTTGGATCAAAGTGCTCTGAGCATGCTATAAGCATGAAAGTAGCGCTATATAAAAGCTATAATAATAATAAAAAAAACTAAATAAATCATTGTAAATATCTAAAGACATTAATGAAACTTTTGTTTCTTATCAATTGTAATGAAGAGACTAAAGAAACATTGCCTCCAAATGTCATTCTAAAGAGTTTTTTAAAAAACGAACATTATATTCAATAGCAATACTATATAAATTCAGTAAAAGACATTTGCCCTGTCCAGTATTTATTCAATGCTATGGAGAACTGTGTTGAAAGAGTTGGATTGGCTTGTACAAGATGGCAAGGGTAACAACTGATGGAGCTTTGACTGAGAAAAACAACTTTTTTAATAAAAGAAAGAAAATATCTCAACCATAAACTAGTAACTGGAAAGTTTAGACATAGCTACATTAAATTCACAATTAGGGGTTCAAAACATAAAATTACGAAGGTCAGGGTCCATTCCTAGTCATTGTAAAGGTATGTTGCTGTTAAGGTTTATGATTGCTAAATGGCTCGTACAGGAAATATGGTTTTATATTACAGAAAAGGAATTCGAAACGCTTACTCTATGTCAGGGGTCGGCGAATCGCGAGCCACATGCGGCTCTTTGGATGTGAAGTTGCGGCTCTTTAGTTCCATACGCAAATATTATTTATCTTATAAAAAAGAAAAAAAAATGGAAAAGTTCGAATTGTTAAATTTGCATAAGGCACCGAAAAATCTCTCAGCCACCTGTACTCTCTTTTCACCACACCCCTTCCTCTTACACGCGTTGTCACTGTTGTCAGCCCATCTGAAACTCTCGGTAGTTTCGGGTGTTTCTAAGTTGATTTTCATTCGCTTTCAACGCATGACGAATTGGCATCTTCAGCACTCTCTTTGGCTGGGAATGGACGTATAGTTTGTTGTTTCAAGTAGATGGGTTAGAAGCGAATTATCTTCTTAAAGTTAGAAGACATAAAAAGTAATGCTAATATGGCGGTACGACTGGAATTTACATAAAAAGGCAAACCATTTATAAATGTCAAAGACTGCTCCCTTCGTGCATCTGAAGAACTGTTTCGTGATTTCAAAACAAACCAGAAATCTTGAGACCAAAAAAAAACAACAACAACAACAACAACAAAGATTTGCTATAATCTTCTAAAACAGTACAAGATAGAATAGCTAACATGTCTTCAAATGTAACATATTTTCAGGTGAAAGATATTCAACTTTCTTCCGTCTTATCATTTACTATAGATGAGTCTTGCGATAAAAAGACACGGCACAAGTTGCCCATATGGTCAGTCTTTTCAAAAAAAAAAAAACTTGAAAACATTAAGCTCGTTTTAAATAAAATCGTTTCAATATCAACTGATTGGGCCACAAGCATGACAGGAACAAATAAAGGGGCAACAACCATTTTTCTGAGCAAAATAAACCATGAGATTGTTAAATTTCACAGAATAATGAACCAAAGCAAAAAACAGTGCCAGTCTCCTGCGCTACATTCCAGAAAGAAAAAAATTCTGGTAATCAAGATTGTTAACAGCATCTTGTCTAAAGCATTTTACCATATTCAATTTAAAGAATTATTAAAGGAAATAGAGACTGTTTCTTCCCAATAAAGTGCAATGGCTTTCCAACGATTTAAACCTTTTGCTTTGTGCTTGAATGAAATATGTACACTTTATCGCCCTGAATTCGAGAACAACAAATTATTGCAAAAAAGTTACTTTATGATGGATATAAAAACAAAATTAAATAAGCTGAATCTACAACTGCAAAGAAAATAAAACCCAGTCTATATTTTAATAGAAGAATTCGTTGTGTTTAAAAGAAAAATATTTTTGCCGAAGATATTCAGAGCGCAAGGTACCTCATTTTCAATGTCGACAGTATAATCGCGTTAAAATAAGTGCAACTTTTGATATGAATTACGTCATCACAGTTGTAAAAAAAATATATAAGATGAATTTCTTGATAGGTTTGAGCAGTGCAAAGCCAACCATTTTAGGATTCCAAGTAAATCCTCTCAACACAAATAGTAACAAAATCCACATTGATGATTTTGGAATTGATACTGGATCTCTAGAAATGCAATTGATCGATTTAAAAAGTTTTGTGGGGTGGAAAATGTACAAAGTTAAAAATCAAGTTGGAAGAGTTTGGAGGTCCAAACAGAAAATGGAAAGCTTTCAAAGGAATGCATCGAAGTGATGTGTTGAATAGAAATCCAGATTGCTACAGTCTAGTGAAGAAGCTTGCAGTAGGAGTGCTGGCTATCTTTAGATAGACATATTCGTGCGAGAAAGCGTTCTCCAGCATACATATAATTAAAAGTAAAGTAAGAAGCCAACTAACAATTCAAAATTTAGAGTTGTGTTCGAAACTAAAAACAAGCTATGAGCTAAATGTATCCAAACTTTCTAAAATCATGCAAAGCCATCGCTCTTATTTAGTTTGTTTGTCCAATTGTTTGTTATTCAAGTATAAGTTAGTGTTGTGAGTAAATGTTTAACTGTTTTGTTGTTTCCTAAATTATTTTTTGGGGGGTGAAAAACACTACTTATATAGAAAAAAAAACTTTATTTTTTCATAAAAAAGTGTGTAAGTACTATTCAGAGTTGGCAAGAAAAAATATGTTGCGGCTCTTTAAAAAATTTTAAATTTGTAAATTGTAATTTTTGGCTCTTTCGACTCAAAAGGTTGCCGACCCCTGCGCTATGTTATTGTTCGAGGTACATTAGGTCTTTAATAAATAGCATTGTGTTTCTTTTTTTTTATATTCTTATTTATTCGGGGCCACCAAATTCACTTCGCCTATAGCCCCCGATTCTAAAAAGGTCGGTCTCAACTGGCGGTTCCGAAAAGTATGTGAAGATTTGGAATTAAAACATTCTGATGCTTGGAAACACAGTTGTATTCACTGGCCAATCATTGGATCAATATGGAATTTAAAGGAAGAAATTGTTAGGTTCCTTGATGGACGTTGACTGTGTGCTTTTTATTGTCTAGCTAGTGTAGAGTTGAAGACAAGCTTCATGTTTATCATTGAAGCATTGTAATTTGTTGTTGGTACATGAAATGTGTGTGCATCTTAAATCTTTTCAAACAAAGCATATATATATATATATATATGTGCGGCCCGCCTAGTCCCCAAATTTCATTAATGCGGCCCTCGGTTGACAAAGGTTGCCACCCCTGGTCTAAAGTGTATAAATCTCCGGCTTTTTCATAACAATTGGATAGCATCAATAGGCTTTATTCCTTCATATCTTCTGGATTCAGTGCACAAACTCACGCATAGACAGCTGTAAGATGACAATTTGTTTGACAACCTCATCTTTGATCAAGTGTTAGTGTATTCAAAGATGTTCAAAAGAAATCATGTACTTAAAACATATCAAGGACTTCTATTGCTCATTTCGCTTTCCAAGGCATAACCGGCAAATTAGACAGTAATGTTTATCAATACGTAAGTAATAATAATAAAAAAAATAATAACAATAAGGCTTGTCTCCGAGTCCGAAGATTAATGAGGAATGCAGTATTTGATGTGACTAAGTATAGTTCGTCCATCGTGGTTCGATGATGACCACTTTGTCATCCAGTGGGCTGAGGGCTTTGCACTGGGGTTTTGTGCCTCCTCATGTGGCTGGTGAGACCTATGCGAGCCCGGAATGTTCGGCCGCACTCTGTGCAGGTAATTCCAGCTGGAGCTAGTGTCGTTTGCCTTGCTTTCCTTCTCTGGCGTTTTTCTTTCGCCAGCGTTGTTCTTTTTTCCTCAGCAACCTGTGCGCCGGATCTCCCAGCGCGGCGCCATGATAATCTGTCATGTGCCTCTGTCTCCCAGGTGCTTGGGTCAATGTTGAACTCCTTTAGAGAAGCTTTGAGGGTGTCCTTGAAGCGCTTTCTTTGACCACCTTGCGAGCGCTTTCCTTCTCTTAATTGGCAATACATGAGACGTTTTGGGATGCGGTGGTCCTTCATCCTGCATACGTGACCTGCCCATCGCAGCTGGGACTGCATCAGGATTGTGTGGATGCTTTGCAGACCCGCTCTTTGAAGGACTTCAGTATCTGGCATTCTGTCTTGCCATTTGACATTTAGTATTTTTCTTAGACATGTCATGTGAAAGTGATTTAGTTTCTTGGCATGTCTTCTGTATACTGTCCATGTTTCTGAGGCATAGAGCAATGTTGCTAGGATGACGGCTCGGTAGACCCCTAGCTTTGTGTTTGTGGTGATACCACGTCTGCTCCAAACATTGTTTGATAGTCTGCCATATGATGCACTGGCCTTGGCGATGCGAAGGTTGATTTCGTTATCGATATTTCCATTTCTGGAGAGTGTGCTGCTAAGATATGTGAAATTGTCCACTGCTTTTATATCGTGTCCATTTATAGTGATGCTTGGAGCAGGTAAATATAAGGCTTCAGTCTTATTTGTGTTTATGGTAAGGCCAAAATCTGGGCATGCTCTTGAGAAGTCACTGTGACTACGTAGCGCAGCTGTGACCTACATATTTTGCCACATCCACATCCTGGATCACAAAGTAGCAACTTATTAAAAGATACAAATACGTTTCCCTGTTACCTCCGGGGCGGTCGACCTTGGGTGAGGGGCAATCGCCCCATTTACCCATCCCCGATCTGTCAAAGTTGAGAACTAACTGTGCTCAGTATTTAACAAAAAAATAAATAAAAAACTAATTACTTATTTATATTATTTTTACTATTATTGATATTTCACCATTTTCTAATATAGCGTCGTTTCATTACTAATCTATAGTAAGTAAATTCCACCTTTCAGACCTTATGATCTAGTATTCAGATGATGTTATCCTTTTATTTGGTCAACGGTTAATGAGCAGGGTGTCATGTGGCTAACAGCTCTTACTTTCCGAAAACTTAAGTCAGGCACTCATTACAGTAGGGTGGTCCACCCAATGTATATTTCAATAATAAATAAATATATTTTTGAAAGAGGAAGAAACAAAATCAGGAAACAGTGACTCATTGCGTTGACCTTTGGGCAGCTTACAGAAGAAAGTGCTACATGGCAGACCTAACTACTCTCAAACTCGGGTATTGTCTTGTTATTAAGAGATATGAACCAGGAGGCCAAAAGCCAAATATAAATTTGTCTTGACCATTTTACTCGTGCCATTAATTAACTACGTTAAGAGCAAAATGTTACCGTTCAAGTTGCTCGGGTCGTTAGAACCATCTTGATGATCTTCTGCTGTTTCTTCTTGCCCACTTCTGCTTCTGGAAAGCCGACCTGCAGTATCCTGCCACGGTCTCTTCCCGAACATTTTGGACTCGAAGGCATTCAGTTGATCCAGGACAAGATCCATCTTCATCTCAGCGCTGTCCACTTCTTTCCTGGGGCAGCACATGCAGCGGAACAAGTTCCCGAAGGAGAACGTGAAATCTGAAGTTGTTCTGTCGTTGACTGCACCAAACAAGTCTAAAACTGAATGGAGAATAGTAGAAAAGACATAGTAAACTCTTCTGGTGTTATTAGAATGTCTGTCCTTAAAAATCTAAAAAGATTCTAGAAATAAAAATAAACCTTTGGGTCAGGATTTTGTTATTTTACCATCACAAAAGAGATACAACATACCGATAGCAAAGACAGACATGAGTACTCTTTTGTTCCTCTGGCAATGAGATCATTAAATAGAAACAATCTGATGTAAACTTTTTATATGTAAATTGTGAGTGAGTCTGGTGTGAATGTACCTTTTTTAACTCTTTAATACCGAAATTATTTTCCACGTTTGGACGGAATTTATAGCTTTATATCTGGATAGAATCAATGATGTGAGCGTCGTTGCGGGGTCAAAGAGTTAAAATAATGTTTTGTTTTGTATAATGCACAAATTGTAAGACAAATTTCCTCACGGACAATAAAGATTATTATTATTATTAATTAAATATCGTTCACACGTCAGATTTGTTGTTGCATATGTTTATAAATGAGTACTACAACTTTAATAGCGCAACAAAGATTCACAGCTTGAGACTTGAAAAGCAGACTATACATTTATTTGATATAAAATATGAACACACTGGCAAGTCCAGCCATAAAGATTGCTTAACAATATCCAATGAAATACATCAAGTACACATAGTATCAGCATTCAAAAATGTATCGTGAATAAAATAGAGATAACACGTCCATTCTGTTGCACTGACTTTTACCATGTGATCGGCTCTCAAAACCAGACTTTTTACCAATTATTCCAGGCAAACCTTCACGTGAACTATGTTGTCACAGCCCAGTTTTAGAACCCCTGTGACATGAAGTGAAATATGGTCACTTAGTCATTTATTCCGTGCTCTCAGCACGAGGAAAACCGGGTGACTCCTGAGTACGGTAGATTTCAGGCAGTTAGTGTAAGAACTCCAGCAGAGTAGAGAGGTTATACATTTTCCTCTGTCTGTAATATATATGTTTGACTAAGTTGATTGCAAGTGTTGAACTACCATGATTCTTTTGGATTAATCTTTGTGCTTTGTATTGATATATTGTGTGGCATGACTCGCCAGTCTTATTATTCTTATTTCATTGGATTAAATATTGTCTGCAAATACGGAGTTCCTTTATATATATATATATATATATATATATATATATATATATATATATATTTGTATGTGTCAAAGTCATAGCACTTAGTAATATTACGCGTCTACCAAAGTGGCCCGGACAATATATCTCATAAATTCAAGACCAGAAGAGGTCTCATCACACAGTCAGTCATGCACACCATTTACACACTGACACGTGTTACTCATGAATTTTAATTAAGTGTACTTCATGATTCCCGACTAGTTCATGTCACAATAACTAACAACAAATGGTGTGACAGACATCTTTCTTTATGACTTCATATTTTGGTTTGTTTGTATATTTGTTTGTATAATGCGTTTTTTAAAATTTTTAACGAAGTTTACTTTCGTCTATCTGTCAGGTACAAATATTGAACAAGTTTGTTCTCCCAGTTTCTAAATATGTATCAAGTTAAAAGTTGTCCATTGTTCCTAACACACAACTTAACGACTTAGTCAGCCAATGGTAATTAATTTTGTTTGATCCCAAAAAGGGAAATCTATCTGTCAGTATTGAGAGATATGACTAAATATGTGTGGGTTTTGTTTCCTTAGATAATCATACACGTTATTTCTCTCACACCCATTCTCGGAACAACTTGGTAAAAAAAAAACTTCAGCTTACTTCCATTCTTTTTCTTGACCTGGTCAGGTTTGACAAGTGGGGCCTTGGCTTGAGGTCCTTCTCGCGTGCCCCAAGTGACAACGTGGAGGTTGGCCAGAGAGTAGATGGTCAGTAGCATGGACATGGACGGGATGCTGAAAATAGTAACATTTTCGAATAGATTATTCTTTACTTGTTATATTAACTAGAATGTCATAAGATAATTACAAAGTGAAGAAAAAAATAACTTATACCTTACAAACACTAAAGTTTTCCTTTCAGAACTTGTTATCAATAGGGCAAATAATATATAGGTAATATGTTTCTGTGGGTCACAGTAAACGAGGGTGTCATGTGACCAGTACAACGATCGAACGCCTTTACTTTTCCTCAACTAATGTCAGGTACCCATTAGAACTGAGTGGTCTCAGAGGCGCCATATGATCCCGAAATTTAAAATAAGTCTTCACCAGGATTCAGCCAGGAATTACTCGGTTCAGAAACCAAGTGCTTTACCACATAACCATTATTACCCACAACCTGTTTTATTATTGAAACTTTGTTATTTAAATACGGATTAGAAATAATATATATATATAAGATCTCCGGGAGCATGACATAGTTCACATAGCTTGAGATGTGTCCGATGTCGAGATGTGTCCGATGTCGAGATGTGTCCGATGTCGAGATGTGTCCGATGTCGAGATGTGTCCGATGTCGAGATTAGTGTCAAGTGTCGAGATGTGTACGATTTCATGTGGCCCAATCCTCCCAACTCCAGCTCGATACAAAAGCTGTTAATCTAATCTCCTTAGGGGTCATTTTCTTTTATATAATTCACATGTAACTTTTTGTATTCCTTTACAATTAAATTAAAAGTTTTGAAGAATTGTATTCCTAGACAAAAGGCTTGAGTTTTCCGAGATTACTTAGCTCCAAATGATTTAACACAAAAAGTAAGACTAATTATCACTGCCATACATTTGCATTGTGTCAATAGAAACACATATTTGAGGGAAAAAATATATTCAAATGACTACCTACCACAAAAAATACAGAAATCCATGGAAGAGACACGTGACCTCCATCGGGTGCAGGAAGGCTGTGGCAATAAAAATACTGATGACGATGACAAGGAACAAAGTCGACACAGAGCAGAAGCCGTACGTGGCCGCCTGCTTGATTAACCCAACCAGGACCAGCATCATCAACATGGTGTAAATAAGAGACAGTAGTCCAGCAAACGCCACCTGGATTAAAGTTTAAAAAGGGGTCATAAGAATACGTATTTCATTTTTTTGTGTGTCACATGATTTTAAACTACTTGAAAATGTAATTATTAAATCAAAGATAGTGTTTGTTTAGTATGTAATGTCTCTGCTAAAAATTTAAAAAAAAAATCAACTCTTATAAGTTTGAAAATCATTAGGATTTTGTTTTTCGAAAAGGATTTATAGGGACGAAACCACATTGTTGTTTTTTATGAAACTACTCGCCTCCACAAGCACAGATCAAATAAAACTGCTTACTTTGAAACGTACGCACCAAATGAAACTGCTTGCTTTGTAACGTACCAACCAAATGAAACTGCTTGCTTTCGCACGCAAGCACTAAACTAAAGTCGTTTCTGTGAAACTATAATTCTTCACTTTTAAGTGTCTAAAATAGGTTTAAAAAAGAAAGTTATTAAAACCAAACCTGCGTGTCAGAAGAAGCCTTGAAGCACAAGATTGTGAAGAGTGCCACAGGAACCAAGTTAATCAACATGGCACCATAGAGCGGTATATCAGGGTACGCTGTGTTAATGGCACTTAGAATGAGCAAGAAAGTAGTCCCTGGTGTGAGCATACCTGTTCATGAAAAAAAAAAAGTTATTTATAAAATATTTTAGCCTGTAGATGCATTGACTAGATGTTATTGGACACCACAGTATATTTAGAACATTACAAATGTTGAGCCTTAACCCTTAAAGTGCTAAGCTTTTTTTATGCAAAATTGAATTACAATCCTAGTGTTTAGACCTTAAGAGGCTAAACTACCACAAGTGTCTAAAGGGTTAACATATTTGCCTTTAAGATTTGAGTTTAAGACTCTAGTGACTAGTACCATTTTTAGTAAAATATTTAAATTTAAAGACCATTCCGTACTTAAAACTATCAAGTAAACTAACATTAATGCATTAAAAACAATAAATCATAATTTACAAATACAAAATCTAATAAAATAATTAGAAAGACACAAAGATAATTGCACATCTCTTATTCTATATGCTAGGACAAATTTGTAGAAGTTCTCTTTCTTCCCTAGTGTCATTTGAGAATGCCGGAAATAAATAATGAGAGAGTTCAAGTCTTCAATGAGGTCCATTCACCAAACGTAAACAAACAAGATTTTCTCTATATGTTCTATACAAATTACGCAATCCGTATGTGTGTCACGTGATCCGTATTTTTCACTATTTTATCAATATTATGACGTGGCTAAATTTGTTTATTTACATTTGGTGAATGGACCCCATTTAGCATACACTAGAATGCCACTAGATCAACACATGGATACGAGTGACGGTCTGTAATTTATACAAGATACGATATTAAATAGCTTACCTGAGAGAAAGAGGACCAGCTGATAAATGATATACAAAATTGTGATGTCTTTGTTTTTCTTTGTTGTACTTCGCCAGTTCTGAAAACACAACAAAACAAAGAGATGATTGGTACGAATTTGTTTTTTTTTTTACTTTGGATCTACTACAGAAAACGTTAATAAAATATCCTATTTCTCTCAACATGGAAACGATTATGTAAGTTTGTTCTTTGCAAAATACTTTACATTAATGGGTTCTATCCGAAAACTTATAAATAAACCGGGGAGGTATAATGAAGTATATAAATACATAATTGTGTGATTAAATTTCGAAATTAATATTCTATTGGAATGTCAGCATTGTCAGGTCACTGTTATAATGGACTGTCAGCAGTGTCAGGTCACTATTTTTATGGACAGTCAGCAGTGTCAGGTTACTATTTTTATGGACTG
>JADKLZ010005465.1:5724746-5736145 GCA_021533235.1 Biomphalaria straminea | reverse complement strand
CATTCTTTATCTCTGTCTTTAATTACTCCATACTCTATCTCTGTCTTTACTTACTGCATTCTTTATCTCTGTCTTTAATTACTCCATACTCTATCCCTGTCTTTACTTACTGCATTCTTTATCTCTCGTCTGTCTTTATTTACTGGTTGTCTTACGTTGCTGAATCCTTCATCTCTAGACTCTAGACTGTCTTTACTTATTAGCGTCGAAACATGAGGCATATCTCAAAATGGACACTGGTAGGACAATGAACATAATTCAAGATGGACAATGATCGTACCTCAGGATGGATCATGGGCATACCTCAAGATGGACAATGAACCTACCTCATGATGGACTTCAACATCTGTATCATCTCATTTCTGGTCTCGTGCCACATAGTAGCACAGACATATATAAAAGGAGTTGTATCCGATCTCAGCTTGGAGTTGGACTCTGCCAGAACTTGAATATTGTCGTTTTCTTTAACTTCCAACATCCATTTGGCTTCTTTCTGTAATGGGCGAACACAAAACTCATGAAATTCATTAAGTGATTTAGTCTAGAAGTTTCTAAAAACAAAGTGAAATATAACATGATTACAAAGAGGGTTTGTGTTATCACGACTGAATTCACCGATGAACCAGGAATATTCAAGTTATAGTCTAGTGTTGATTGTTTGAAGTAATAAAAAAAAATTTAATGACTGGGCTCTAAAATAATATTAATAATAAAAAAAATAAAATTTATTTAAAGTTTAAATATTTCAAAATGAATTTTTATCAAACTTTTTCAATTTCAAGTTGCTGTTTTTTCTATATATATTTATTACATAAAGTTCCCTTTCAGACCTAGTTATCTATGGGGCAGATGATGTAAAGTTCATCTGTTTCTAAGGCCCACAGTAAACGAGGATGTCATGTGACCAGCATAACGACCAACCACTTTATTTTTATATGTCAGGTACCCATTAAAGATGGGTGGACATAGAGGCGTTCTGAAGATCCCGAATGTTAAAATCCAAATCTTCACCAGAAAGACACCACCAGTTCGGAAGCCAAAAAATGTACCACTCAGCCACCGAGCCTCCATATATTCATCTAGAGTACACTTATAGTTTTTCAACATAATAATTATTAACCTCATCCATCCATTCAAAATTAATGAAATGCTACATGAAATAAAGAGATACTATAAAAAATATTTATTCTTCTTACCAAATTTAATAAATTGGCAACACGAAAAAAGAATTCTTAACCTACTTCAGTTAATGAGTTAGAAATGACTTGGGTCACACAAATTAAGACTTTACCCCTCGCAAATAAAAATTAATATCTCCCCTGCCATTTGTCATACAAACTAGATCTGGAACTAGATCTAGACTTGATCAAATTGATCCCATAATGGAAAGTAGGATAAATAAGATGAAAAGAATCCACCCTGACTGAGAGAGTGAGTTGAATCCCCGGTGTGCTCAACCTTTGACCTCGCTTCTAGTCCGTGTGTCTTGAAATACGAGCAATCGGTAATAATGTACATCTTCTTGGATCTTTCCCTGAAAGAAGTTTGTTTAGGCAGGCAGGTGGAGACAAGCTTCCATGGGCCTAGAGTTCCAAGAGTCTTAGGTGCAACTCTTAGGTTGATTACAAAGTAAGTTAGCCAGTCAATAATTTTACACTTTAACCAAAACTAAAGCAGCAGGTATAGAAATTGTTTGAGGCAATAGGACTAAGATACACCTCTCAAAAACAAACTCTTTACTAAAAGGCTTTTCCGTATAAGAGTTAGGTATAGATGAGACAAGTACCTGGACCCCTCCAATGGTACTAATTCTCAGATATATATATATATAACTAGTACATGGGCCCCTTCAATGGTACTATTTCTCTCAGCTATAAATATGACTAGTACATGGGCCTTCCTCCAATGGTACTATTTCTCAGCTATAAATATGGCTAGTATATGGACCTTTCTCCAATGGTACTATTTCTCAGCTATAAATATGGCTAGTATATGGACCTTTCTCCAATGGTACTATTTCTCATCTATAAATATGACTAGTACATGGACCTTCCGCTAATGGTACTATTTCTCAGCTATAAATATGGCTAGTACATGAGCCCCCTCCAATGGTACTATTTCTCAGATATAGATGACTAGTACATGGACCTTCCTCCAATTGTACTAATTCTCAAATATAGATACGCCAATTTAATGGTACTATTTCTGCTGAGACTGAAGAAAAACGATAAATGGAATGTGATTTAAATGAAAAGCAATTTACCAAAGACGAGCAAAGAACCGAAATCGGTCATTTTGATTAAGGTCTAAGTTCACTAACTATGTAAAAACTACTACCTTTACAGCATTTGGTTCAAGATAATGAATTCTCCTGTTGGTCATCATCGACTGTTCCACAAGAACGCCACAATACAATGGATTCACAAACAGCCTGGACAATTATGCATTATGGTTAGCACCCAAACAGTGACATGTTTTTAAGGGAAATAAAGCCCTTTGATTTTGAAATTGCACAACCATATACCCACACAGATGAACTCTTTCTCTCCTAATTAACAATGCCATCGTTGATTTGACCTCATTTAATTAAATTAATGTTTAATTTTATAAACTTGACTTTGTGTTATATAAAATGAGCATGCATTTCCCTTTAATATTATACCTAATAAAACATTCTCTGATAACAAACAACAAAGTTATTGAAGCTAAATTATAACAGGGTTGTGAAATAGTAATACGTAAAAATGAAGAATACCGTCGAAACTGCAATAATTAATATCGGAGAGAAAGAGTTAAAGTCCCCCTTATAGACCTAGCGATCTATAGGACAGAGGACTTTAAGCTTATCAGTTTATTTGTCCAACGGTTACCGAACAGAGTGTCATGTGGCCAGCACAACGACTAACCGCCTTTACTTTCCCCAACTTAAGTCAGGTACCCATCAAAGTTGGGTGACCTCATGACCTTTACTGACATTCGAACCCAGAGCCCCAAATTCGGACGCCAAGCGCTTAACCAGTCAGCCACCGCGCCCCACCCCCTCTCCATTGTGAAAAAAAATCTATAATAAAGAATTTGTGTGATACGTTCAGTGGTCAAAGATTTCATCCACCGTGTACGTTTTGTTTCAATAAATTCCGTTGCATTCTTTAGCATTAGTAATACTTTTAACCACTTGAAAACATTAAAATTATATGGCAATCCATAATAAACAAATTTACATATGAAAAGAGTATGATATTTTATTTTCTAAAGACCAACCAAAAAAAAAGGGAAATAGATCTCGTACCTTTCAGTTCTCGCCATCTTCTCGGCACGTGATGTCCACACGTGTTTTGTGACGTAGATGTACGTGAGGTACGAGGCAACACCAAGATACGCCAACCAATATGTATCATTGAGATCTTGTAAGATCCTTCCTAGATATGGATCCTTGGTGCCGATTTTGGACCATGAGATCTCACAGCCAAAAAGTCTCTAACAGATGAAACAAAATGGCAATGTTCCTATTAGTTTAAAAAAACAACACTTGATCCAGTGGCGTAGCAAGGTACCTGTGGGCCCGGGTTCAAGATTATGTTGATGGGCCCCTTCCCCCTCCCCAAGATCACACATATTAGTATGTTTGTATGTATCAATACATTTACTAAAAGACATTCCAAAGCAAGTTCAATAACACAGCTGACAGAATCATTGAAGACCACATTTAAGTTCTGTTTAGCAAAGTAAACCTAATGTGCAAGTGGCTTCTTTTGTTGAAACAATAAATGAAGGCTATTCAGTGGCGTACGTAGTTAGGGTGGGGGAGATGGGGAGGGGTCTAAACATGAAAATCTCACTGAACTCCCACTGAGGGGTTCCAAATAAGTATCCGAAATTTGTCTTCCATTAAGTATTAAATATTACGCCTTTATATAATGTCAGGATGTCGAATGTCAAAATGCAGTGGTCCCTAAAGAGAGCAAGCCTCTCGGACCCCCAAATCCCTAACTACGACACTGAGGCTATGGTACTGTTCGCTCATATTGAAAAACCATCCTTGCCTTGGCGTCGTAAGTAATTTTAAGAAAGATGGTGATATTTTATTACTTATGAGTATTTGTCAGTCAATCTTGCAAACTTCTGGTAGTCACAAATAGGAAATCTTACAAATGATTTTCTGCAATTTCTGTGGGTAGTTCTTCATCGGAGTTCACAAAACCATTTCAGAAAATAATGCAAATTAAATAAATTTTTAAAATTCTCTCTGAGTGCTCTGAACCATGATAGAGAAAAATGGCACAGATTTGGATCTCCTTGAGGTGTTTTGCTAAAATTGCATTGCCCAAGTCTATTATCTCGTTTTGAAACTGTGGGTCGAGGTAAAGGGTTGTGTTTTTTGTTTTCTTTAGAATTTATGTAGGCCTACTGCTAAGACATTGTTGTTGTTACTTGTGTCACCTATCGATACACTTTGCGATGACCTCAAAATGAAAGATTCTTGCATTTTAAAGTTACAACAATCATTTACTATGCGATGAATTACTTTCAGTCGGTAATTGTCAACTTTTTTGATGTGTTCTTTGTTTAGATCATCCATCGTTCTCAGTCATTCAGGTTGTCTGTATGTTGGGCAATCTTAGGAGTTAAGTAATTAGGCCTATGTTTTTTATTTTGACGATTCGATTGGAAAACAACGTTGATGCTGTGTCTGGGTATAAATCCGAGACCTTCCTTACGACTTTCCAGTGCACATACAAGACGACAAAGCAGCAATTCAAGTGAAAGAAACTATCCCACGATAAATTTATTTATCGCCATATCTTAAAAATGTGTGTTAGGCCTATGAACCTCGTCCCCAATACAGTCACAATAAGTAGCTAAAAAGTCAACATCTTTCATGTTTCCCAAAGTAACAAACAGAATATGATGCTTCTTTTTCTTGCTTAATACCTATTTTGAGTCTGGTAATGAAAAAAAAAAGATTCTTACTTTCGAAAAAAAAATAGAACAGAAAAAAATGGCACCACAATCAACGGCTTAATTAACAAAGATGGTAAACACAAAAGAAAGAAGGAATTATGGGACTCAAACCAAAGCACCGTTACCACATTAGTTCCTTACAGTGACTCCAATTGAAAAAAAAATGGGCAAATGTTTCAAAATTTAAAAAAAGTTTGAGATGCCGTTGAGGATATTTTAACCCTTAAAATGCGTGTGGTAGTTTATCCTCTTAACACCAGAATTGTAATTCCATTTGGTATGCACTCATTGTGAAACAGCTCAGCACTTTAAGGGTTAAGGAAACTTTTTACATTTGTAAATTTTTTTAAAACAAAATTGCAGTGTAGGGCAGGCCACAATTGGTCATTAGTCATGAGACCAGGCGATATGAAACCCCTACGCGCCATGTAGTGTCGTATTTACAGTTGAAAAGGCCTTAAGCCATTTGAGATATGGGCCCCATATAAGTCCAGATATTGTATGTAATTACTAAGTATATCATGGAAGCCCTAAGCTAAAGCTTATGTTGCATAGAGGGGCCCAGGACCCATGGTTGTTTTACCATCGGGTGTGGACCCCTAAATGGTCGTGGGCCCGGGTTCATTGAACCCCTTCGCGCCATGGATGCTACGCCACTGACTTGATCTAGCATCTCCCTTGCAAAAGTAAAATAATAGTCATGTATTGATCTTATGCTAGTAAGTGTGGAATACGAAATACTTGAAGGCAGGATTCAATAAGCAATATTTGTTCAAACCCTGCCCGCTCCCATCCCTGTCGTCCTGAGGGAGGTTTGGACTAGGGAAGTAGATTATCTTCATCTCTGAAGGAACATCCGAAACATGTAAAATATTTTACAAACAAATCAAGTTACTATAGAAAGCCTAAACACCGGTCTGCAATGTCGCAAACAGTAGGCTGTGGAGATCTATAGCCGTCAAAGTCTCGTTTGACATTATCGTTTTATGTTCTCCTCGGGTTAAGACTGGGAAAATGACACGTGAAACTACTGATGTTAAAACAGGAATTAGAATGAATAAGATTGACTTGAGTTCAGTTCAGTCACAAGTCAGTTAGTTGAGTCAGTTCAGTCACCTCAGCTAGTTGAGTCAGTTAAGTAAAATAGTATCTTTGGTCCGGTACGGACAATAACTGACTTAGAGCCAGTAACCACTTTAAGACATCTATTTCTAGTTGTTATTATTCTGAGAATTATTGTGTATTATACCTTATTATGGAAGTTCATTGTTCCCCGCTAAGATGCGGACGTTTTTTGTAATCTACTCTGAGAATATATTGGATGTATGCTTGATACCACTGTTACGTTACTTGTGAAGTTATATGATTGACGAGAGATAGCAGTATTATTTTATCACTAATAAACATTATATTTTGTCTGGTAAAGACAATTGATTTACGTCAATCTTTAGTATCTGTGTTCGTCTCCTGTTAAGTCTGACTCCATGAAGCGCAAACCCAGCACTCCACGACATTCGCGACACATCAGTAGAGACCGGTGTCTGGATATTTAGGCACCGGATATTTAGGCACCCGGATATTTAGGCACCCGGATAATTAGGCACCCGGATATTTAGTCACCGGATAATTAGGCACTTTTTGACTAGGCGGATAATTAGGCACCGGATATTTCAGGCACTTTTTAATTAGCGTCCTTAATTTTCAAAATAATTTAAAAATATTAACGTACATTTTATCCTTAGGCTATGGGCTATCGGTGACGTTATAAAAAAATAACAACTATAACGATACTAACTGAAGAAAAGCTGACAAAATGGAAAAAAATGACAATCATGAGAATGTGTGGAAAAATAATGACTCCTGAGTCTATATATAATAGACATCACAGGCTTCAGGGGAGGGGAGATAGAGAGGATTCTCTGCTCATTGCTTCCCTCCATCACCAACCCGCAAGGTTGACTGGTGAGTTTTTTTTTAATTGATGATTATGCAATTTGTGTAAATATTTAGTTACTAATGTAAATACTTTAAATTAAAAAGTATTATAAAATATTTTTTATTATGTCGGGGTGTTTTAGCGATAAATATAATCGCAATCGCCCGCGGGAAAGGAGGGGGGTCGTATAAAATGGGATGGGCAGGATAGAGGCACACACTCCCACTTAAAGGAGAGAATTTTTTCGCAGGAAGATGTCAATTTGGTTGTAAACGTTACGTAATGAATCTTAAGGCTACACACTTGGGTCAAACTTTTTTTTTCAAAACCTTATATTTTATTGTAATTTCTAGTCATTTTGCAAGGTCCAGACGTATATATATATATATATATATATATATATATATATATATATATATATTATAAATATTATATTACATAAATTTACATTTGTATTGAATATATATATATATATATAGATAAAGGTAAACATTAATTGCCACAAAAAAATTGAAGGAGGTATCACTATAGATCTTATAAATGAGCTACCCATTGATAGTATAGTGAAGGGGTGTTGATAATAGAGATTAATAGAATTAATGCAGTTATAAAAAAATGAATACTACTTTATAATAGGTTATCAACACATTTAATTCCTATAAGTAACGCGAGCAAAGCCCTCCTCCTCATTCTGATACCCACTGTACCTACTATTCTGTTCTAACCCTTGAACCCAGTGTGTAGCCTTAAGATTCACTTTTACGACCAAAATGACACCTACCTGCAAGTAATCTTTGAAGTGGGAGTGTGTTCCCCCCCCCCCCCACCCTGCCATCCGATTTAAAAGTACGACCACTCCATTTCACAGGAGGCGATTGCGATTATATTTTTTCGCCAACGCACCCCAATATAATAAAAATATTTACAATACTTTTTAATCAAAAGTATTTACATTAGTAACTAAATGTTACTGAAGAGTACCTAAGACAAGGCTTTATTAAACTAGAACGGCACATGAACTGACAAAAGAGACTTACACAGTAGCACACTAAATTAATGTTGTGAACACATTCTCACGACGTTACACAAACATAAACAAATAGAAACTATTTCACCACAGAAGGGATGGGGCGGTGAAAATCTTGTTATTCCAATTCAACATCGCCTTCTCTATCATAAACCAAACATATTTATTATGATTTCGCGAAGGTATGATTTCTCAACTCCCTTAATTTTGGTACCAATTGTTTGCTCTTCACAATGAAAAAATAATGTTCGAATTAAAAAAAAAAAAGAAACAAAATAGTCTTATACATGTATTATTGAAAAACACACACACATAATTAAAACAAAAAATAACAACACTGGTTTCCCTAAATTTTAACACTGCTCAATGAAATTAAACTATCTGCATTTCCCTTATATTATAATTTTCATTACTGGTATTAAAATTTTGATGGTTTTAACAGAAATGTGTCTACCAAAGTTTTTGGAAAGCCTATGAAATATAATCCCCAGACTTCCATTTTAACAATTTATACTATGCCGATCTTATTTCCATACCCTTGATCTCCCTTGTAGCCTTAAGATTCATTACGTAACGTTTACGACCAAATTGATATCTGCCTGCGAAAAATCCTCTCCTTTAAGTGGGAGTGTGTGCCCCCCCCCTCTGCCCATCCCATTTTAAAGGTACGACCACTCCCTTTCCCACAAGCAGAGGGCGATTGCGATTATATGTATCGCCAACACTTCTCGACATAATAAAAATATTTTATAATACTTTAATTTAAAGTATTTATATTAGTAACTAAATATTTACACAAATTGCATAATCATCAATTTTACAAACTCACCAGTCAACCTTAGGGGTTGGTGATGGAGGAAAGCAATGAGCAGAGAATCCTCTCTACCTCCCCTCCCCTGAATCCTGTGATGTCTATATTATATAGAGACTCATGGGTCATTATTTTTTTCCACACATTCTCATGATTATCATTTGTTCCCATTTTGACAGCTTTTCTTTAGTTAGAATCTCTATAGTTGCTATTTTTATAACGTCACCGATAGCACATAGCCCAAGGATAAAATGTACGTTAACATTTTAAAATTATTTTGAAAATTAAGGTCGCTAATTAAAAAGTGCCTGAAATTCCGGTGCCTAATTATCCGCCTTCTCAAAAAGTGCCTAATTATCCGGCGCCTAAATATCCGGGTGCCTAATTGTCCGGGTGCCTAAATTTCCGGGTGCCTAAATATCCGGTGCCTAAATTTCCGGGTGCATAAATATCCGGTGCCTAAATATCCGAAAACACGAGGTGCCTAAATATCCGGTGTCTACAGTTCCTAAATTCGTAGAGACCAGTCCAGTGTGTAATAGTAACAGTCAGCATTACACTCTTACACCAGCCAAAATCGGCCACACCAATCTGTCTGTTTCAATAGCTTATGCTTATTTTAATTACTAAACTTTGAAAAAACCTTAACCAACAATGGAGCGTCTTATCAGCTAAGGAGAATCTTGCGAACGTCTGTGATCAACTGTTAATGAGGGTTTCATGTGGACAGCACAATGACTATTCGTTTACATTATTAAAAACACATAGATATTCATTATAAAGAGAGATTCAAACTAACAAAAAGAAAAGGAGAAAACTTTAAACAAGCAAATTATTTTTTTTAAATCCTTTTCTTTAAGAAACAAAGCTTATCTAGGGGGAAGAACTCCACCCTTACAACTATACCCATCAATAATGTGGAAGTTCTTTCCTTTATTCGAAATTAGCTACCATTGATTAATTGATAAATTGGTTAATTTTTTTTATTGGTTTTGTTACGTACTATAAGTAATTGTTTAGCGTATCAACTTCATCAGAGAAAGTGTGTGGCATTATATTCTGTTAACAGTTAGGGACTAAGTACTACAGGTTTAGCCATATCCTTAATGCAGAAGGATAAATTTCCCTTGTTGGTATCAAACAAAGTAATTAATAACAAGCATTTTTTTCCTTGAAAACTGAAGATAATTGCTTCCTTTATGGTCCATAAAGCATTATACATTTGGTAAATTGAATATATTTTAGTCATTTTATGAAGATAGCCGAGTTGATTTACAAGTGACACAGGACCGACAGTATTAGATAACTATCAACCATATACCCACCTAATCTTTAATATAGGAAAGTTTTGGAAGTTCTGTATATCTAAATGATCTTTTGCTTGAGAATATTTCTGATGATGGTTACAGTATAGTTTAAATTTATTACGAGCAAAATAAAAAAGCGTAAGCTATTTGGTCTAACCTGTAGATACTCCGGATAAGCTTGAAAGAGACACAGCAGGCCAAAGGTCAAAGGTGTGACAAGACTAAGTGGCAGAGCAAAACACGAAGTCTGTATTTGTACCTGGCAAGCTGACTTTCCTAGCTGACAAAAAGGTGATGTGTTATTGAAAGTCTTATATGTAGGTAGACAGACAGACAGTCATATATATAGATAGATGGATGGATGGATGGATAGATATATAGATGAACTATACTGTCATCCAGTAAAAACGAAGCAGTACTTTTTGGTGTCGCGGTTCTGGCTCAGGATATTCAGCACACGTCTTCAACAGTTTATATGTGTTCATTGTATTTATATCTTTAAAAAGGATTATACATACCTATTTTTTTTATGTGTTTCTCTTCAAGCATCTTACTACGAGGAACACTAATTAGATTTTGGATTTAAGTCTTTGTTTAATAGAAAGAGTGTTCCTTACCTTGTAAGAAACAATGCTGGCTGCGATGTTAATAACGGCCAGATAGAAAGGCCAGTAGGTAGAACATCTGGGCAGATCTAGTAAAAGTGGACCACTGGTCAAGCTCAATGAGTTGTGTAATGAGCAGTCCGGGGCGTAGTTTTTCAGAAATAAAAACGTCTTCCAACAGACCTGGTTTGTCCCACTAAAGAAGATGGCGGCATAGGCTTCAAAAAAAAAAAAAAATAGCAACAATGAGTTCGAACTAGAAACTTTACAATATGTTTCTATTTTCTCTTGGTCTTGAACGCCAAAGTTTTTATTGTATCATAGTAATGTTAAGGTCATCTGTGTCTGTGGCATACGGTTAGCGAGGGCATTATGTAGCCAGCACAACGAACATCCGTCTTTACTTTTTTCACAACTAATGTCAGGTACTCATTAGAGCTGGGTGGACTCTGATGCGCCCTAAAGATCACTAAATAAAAAATCCAAGTCTTCAACAGGATATGAACCCGGTACTCTCTTTTCGTAGGCCAAGCAACTACTTAGTTATTGTAACTTTTATTATAATTAGATGTTTAATTTGATGTAGAGTTGTACATGATGTATCTTTATCAAATCCTATACTCTTAAGCGAGCAATTCTTGTATATATCCTATACTCTTAAGCGAGCAATTCTTGTATATATATATATATATATATTTATTTATAAATTTTATTTCGAAAACGGCTCTAACGATTTTCTTTAAAATTTCAA
>JADKLZ010005465.1:5667261-5690134 GCA_021533235.1 Biomphalaria straminea | reverse complement strand
AAGAGAGATTCAAACATAGATATTCATTATAAAGAGAGATTCAAACAAAGGGGGGAAAAAAGAGAAAACTTTAAACAAGCAAATTATTTTTTTAAAAATCCTTTCCTAAAAAAGCAAAGCTTATCTAAGGGGAAGAACTCCGCCCTTACAACTATAGCCTACCCATCAATAATGTGGAAGTTATTTCCTTTATTCGAAATTAGCTACCATTGATCAATTGGTTAATTTTTTTTTTTATTGATTTTGTTACGTACCATAAGTAATTGTTTAGCATATCAACTTCATCAGAGAATGTGTGTGACATTATTCTGTTAATAGTTATTTAGGGGACTATGTACTACAGATTTAGCCATATCCTTAATGCAGAAGGATGGATTTCCCTTGTTGGTATTTAGCTAGGTAATTAATAAAAGTATTTAACTCTTTGACCCCGCAACGACGCTCACATCGTTGATTCTATCCAGATATAAAGCTTTAAATTCCGTCCAAACGTGGAAAATAATTTCGGTATCAAAGAGTTAATTGACAAATTGATTTTTTTTATTGATTCATGTCTTTCTTACGCCAATGAATAGTTGTATAAAGTTTCAACTTGACCTCTTGACCCTAGAATAGGTTTGGGAGAAATAACGTGCACACACCTTTTACCAGACAGACGGAAAAAAAGACAAGAGTTGGTAAAAGCCAAGGGCGTAAGAAATCTGTCGATATCATCTATATAATATTCCTCAAAGTAATAGAAAAAAGTATCTAGGTCAAACGAGCAACAACGCACAAGTCTATTTTTAGCTCCATTAATCATTTTTTAACACAATCGCTTTACTTATTTTATATAATGCGAAAAATTAGAACCATATTTAAAACTCGAATTATTTATGTATTTAATAGTCGAAGAGATAAGTTATCTGGAGCGCAAATACTCTATAAATGTATAATCTGAATAAAAAAAAAAAAAAATCCATTGACTTGCAAAAGACCTTTAATACGAGTATATGTGAACAATTGTGGTGGAAAAAAAAAGCATTAGCAAGGTTAGAGAGACAAAATGACTATATTTTAAAATGTTAAAAATGTGTTTGATTTCTTTTAAAGCAATAGCTTAACAGACAAATAATTATAGGGATGTTAACTCGACTGGATGGCGCGGGGAATCTGTTGTAAGTAATAAAATGGCTTAATTTAATAATTTTTACACTTTAAATTAGAGCGGGTCCTATAAAATTGCGTGTCCTATGAAATGCGGGCCCCACTGCGGTCGTTATAAATGACTATATTTTGTTAAAAATGTGTTTGATTTATTTTAAAGCAATAGCTTAACAGACAAATAATTATAGATATGTTAAATCGACAGGATGGCGCGGGGAATCTGTTGTAAGTAATAAAATGGCTTAATTTAATAATTTTTACACTTTAAATTAGAGCGGGTTCTATAAAATTGCGTGTCCTATGAAATGCGGGCCCCACTGCGGTCGCCTGCCCTGGTAAATAGCGGCATATGCTATGCCGCCGGTCAACTAGTATGTTATAATTTAAAGACACTCCTTGAAAACTGAAGATAATTGCATCCTTTACTGTCCATAAAGCATTATACATTTGTTAAATTGAACATATATTAGTCATTTTATGAAGATAGCCGAGTTGATTTACATGTTACATCCAATTGACAGTATTAGATAACTATCAACAATATACCCACCTAATCTTTAATATAGGAAAGCTTTGGAAGTTCTGTATATCTAAATGATCTTTTGCTTGAGAATATTTCTGATGATGGTTTAAAAAAAAACATAGGCTATTTGGTCTAACCTGTAGATACTCCGGATAAGCTTGAAAGAGACACAGCAGGCCAAATGTCAAAGGTGTGACAAGACTAAGTGGCAGAGCGAAACATGAAGTCTGTATTTGTACCTGGCAAGCTGACTTTCCTAGCTGACAAAAAGGTGATGTGTTATTGAAAGTCTTAAAGATAGGTAGATAGATAGATATAGATAGATAGATAGATAGATAGACAGACAGACAGACAGACAGACAGATAGGTAGATAGATAGATAGATAGATAGATAGATAGATAGATAGATAGAAAGACAGACAGACAGATAGATAGATAGATAAACTATAGATAGATAGATAGATAGAAAGACAGACAGACAGATAGATAGATAGATAAACTATACTGTCATCAAGTAAAAACGAAGCAGTACTGTTTGGAGTCGCGGTTCTGGCTCAGGATATTCAGCACAAAAAAACCTCTTTGTCGGTGCGTAGATTTGATGTTCTAGCACCAATAGTTATTAAAGTGTACAATTGTGGAACGCACTTTCTTTTTGTCGCCTTGCTTGGAAGTTATGGAGTTGTTTTGGTCTTTGAGTAGTGGTTGAGGTTCTTTTGTGTGGTTGTAGATTCTTCTATGTTCCCCTGTAGGGTGAGTATATAAGGCATGACTGCATCTCACAGTCGTTCGTTGCCATATTATATTATACTAGATCTTTGAGTTGCTTTTAATTTGATCTATGTAGCCTATCTACAGGGAGTTAGTATGGAATTGAAGTCTACGCTTGATATATCCTACTAGATTGTTGTGGTGTGATTGTGGGCTTGAAGCGTTACTTGGTTGGAAAGCAAGGTGTGAAATGATTAATTAACTCATAGACAATTGTATTATACATTCTGTAATTACATGGTTATTTCTTCATTAATATGTCATCTTCAACTAATTCACCTTATTAAACATTTATATTGTCCACTTTACGTTACTTAGTTTTTGTAAGCACGAAGGTGTCTGTTCAATGTCAGGGGGCCGGGCAAACGAACTAAGGTCTATAACATAACCCTGACACTCTTCAACAGTTTATATGTGTTCACTGTATTTATAGTTTTAAAAAGGATTATACACACCTATGTTTTGTATGCGTTTGACTTCAAGCATGTTATTATGAGTAACACTAATTCGATTTTGGATTGAAGTCTTTGTTTAATTGTTTAACATTATATTGTTGCGTGAGTTTGTTTTTTTTTTTGGAGATGGAGGCGATCACCCAGATCTCAGCTTGCTAAATGGGCGCGAGCGAACACAATTTGTTTAGTTTGTGGTGAGGGGTTACTGATGGTAAATGTTTGATAAACGCAGTACTACGAAATAAAAGATCCCAGCTGGGATTTACTAAAGACCACGGAAATATAGCCTGGATCAAGTTGGCGTTTGCTAATAATTACTAAGAAGCGTTTATATCCAAAGCTGACAGAAAATGTTTTCCTTACCTTATAAGAGACAATGCTGGCTGCGATGTTAATAACGGCCAGATAGAAAGGCCAGTAGGTAGAACATCTGGGCAGATCTAGTAAAAGTGGACCACTGGTCAAGCTCAATGAGTTGTGTAATGAGCAGTCCGGGGCGTAGTTTTTCAGAAATAAAAACGTCTTCCAGCAGACCTGGTTTGTCCCACTAAAGAAGATGGCGGCATAGGCTTCAAAATGAAAAACAAACATGGCGACAATGAGTTCGTAGTGTGAAACTTCACAATATGTTTATATTTGCTCTTGGTATTGAAGATTTTATTGGAGCATAGTAATTCAAAGATTATCCATGGCTGTGGCCTACGGTTAGCGAGGGCATTATGTAGCCAGCACAACAACCATTCGTCTTTAATTTTCCCAACTAATGTCAGGTACCCATTATAGCTGAGTGAGACTCTGAGGCGCCCTAAAGATCACCTAATAAAAAAAAATCCAGTCTTCACCAGGATTCGAACCCGGTACCCTTGTTTCGTAAGCCAAGTGCTTTACTACTTAGTCACTATGACTCTTATTGTAATTTGATGTTTAATTTGATGTAGAGTTGTACATGACGTAACTTTATCAAATCGTCCTAATTATACATATATAAAGATATTAAAAGTATTAACATTTAAATTTTATTACGCCCCCTTGCACTCTACCGGAAGTACACTTACCAAAAGTAAAGATTATTTTCCAAATGCTCATTAGGAAACAAAGTTTTGTTTTTCGCCTCTTCAGAATTCTTCTCACCCAGCGATAGGCAAGTGTCCCGTTGCTGACCCCGGAAATGACGTAGTTGTCCAGGCTGCCCACTGAGACGAAGATTAGGGAGATGGGTAAGAGAGCCACCATCACCCCTGACTTGGTTCTCTCATTGTATGTCCAGAGTGCGATGACCACAACCTGTGCTAGGCACACTAGAGCATCAACTGACCTTTGGAACACTGGATTTCTAAAACAGACAAATGATAGATTGAGAAACACTTATGTATGACTCTTGCTTTTCAAAGGAGGAATTATTAATATATGAATAGAGATCCAAATTAACCACTAGATGTGTGACTGCCTTGTTTTATTGCAACTAAAGGAGGCCACACCATTCATACATGTCTTCCAGAGCCTACCTGAGAAATAGAAGTATTGGATGTTGCCTGTCCCCGGCAGCTTGTACATCAGGTGCTTCTGGCTTACGCCTAAGAACTGCCTTCAAGAGGGAAGGGACTGCGACGGTTGAACTGAGCAGCAGACTGCCCATCAGAGGTTCATGTCTGGGCAGAATGTAGAACACAAGAGTGCATAAACCAAACGAGTGGACACTTTCCTGGACAAAAGCCTGCCAACATCAAAAAAAAAAAAAAACCTCCTTTAAGAATGTATATTTTATCGTAATAAGTTATGCGATACTTTTTTTTTTCAATGGACGTAACCAATAAATTTGAGAAATTTTCATTTCATTTTCATTTCAGTCCAGTTGTCATTGCTGAATTTGGTGTTGGGGGTTATGTAGAAGAGAATTATTGAGTAATATTTGTTAAATGGTCAGTGTTATCATCTCAAGGGAATGCTATTAATAACACGTGAGAAACAGGTCAAAGAGCTGCTAGAAGTCATTAAACCAAAAAAGTGCGGGCGTCACTGTTACATAGAATGAGAATAAAATGTTCCGACCAGTGGTGTAGCTGGGATGAAGAGATCGGGGGGGGGGGGTCTAAATTTAAAAACCACCCCGGAGGAATCCATTTGAGGAGGTCACAAAATGAGTGTCCGAAATTTGTTTTTACATTAGATACAATCCAAAATACAATCCATATTTTCGATGGTCTTAGGCGACCCCTGGCAAATCGTCAATCGACCCTCCAAGGGGGTCGCGAACAACAGGTTGAGAACCCCTGGGTTAAACAGAGAGTTCACCCTTTGTAATAAGAGTTTAGAAATGAAAGAACCAAAATATAAAAATACTTTTTTTTAAAAATCCAAGGCTTATCTACAGGGAAGAACTCCACATTTACAACTACATATCTCAAATAAAGAAGTGTTTTTACCTTTTTCAATATTAAACAATAATTAATTGACTACTTGTAAATATTTTAGTCGATTCGTGGTTTGTTAGGTACAATAAATAATTGTTTAAAGTTTCAAATTGATCAAAGAAAGGGTGGCGGAGAAATGACGTGTACAATTACCTAAAGGGACAATACCTTTAATATTTAACCATATCTCTGAATACTGAAGAATCTATTTCCCTTGTTGGTATCAAACAAAACAATTAACAACCAGTAATTAATTGACAAAGTCGTGTTTTTTTATTGATTCATGTAATGTCTTCGACAATGAATGATTGTGAAAAGTTTCAACTTGATCCCAGAAAAGGTGTGGAAGAAATAATGTGTTTGAAATTTTTACAAGACAGAGTGAGTTAATATAAGCTTTGTACTAAAAAAAAATTATTATTTAGGCCAAAAGAATATAAAAAGAACATTTTGAAACAAAAAAGCTTTCAAATGATACAAAATCTCAGAGGAGAAAAAGCAATCGAGAAAATCAACGAATTTTAATTTTAATATAAGGCTTTAATTGCTATGAACTTCCTAACAACGTGAAAGCAATGAATATTTTAATGAAAAATTCGTACATTTTCCCTTTTGTTTCAATTGTTTGTCTTTTTTTTTAGCTGATGATTTATGGTCATATCACAGGGTCCTAAGGGCTCACCCAAAACCTTCCTTCAAGAAAAAGTACCAGGAAAAAAAGACTACGAGGCAGACCAAGAACGCGATGGAAAGACAACATAAAAGAATGAACAAGCCTGTCTTTGAAAGAAACTCTAATCCAAGGCTAAAGACAGAGAGGAATAAAGAAAGATGGTCAATAGATCTTGTGTGGTGCCCCAACGGGGAAGGTGAAGCTGATGGAGATCAAGCCGTCCTTTGTACACAGCTTATATCAACTCAATGTCTTGTCTGATATAAAGTTTGTACACAGCTTATATCAACTCAATGTCTTGTCTGATACAAAGTTTGTACAATCTATCTCTCCCACATCCCATCTCGGATCAAGCTGAAATTTTGCAGAGTTATTTCTTTTATTTGACAGTACAATAATTAATTTAAAAAAAGTAATTAACCAACCAGCTTATCAACTATTGGTAATTAATTATTTTGTTTGGCTATGTCGAACAAGGGAAAGAAATTTTACATGACTGATAAGGTGGTAAAAGTTGAATTAGTCCCCTTTAGTGTTTGTAAAAAAAAAAAAAAAAAAAAAAAAAAACATGTGTAAATATCTTTAAAAAAAATCTATTTTCCTGGTACATTGGTTACCGTATTGGTTTGGGAAGCAGAGGAGGCCTTAGTCCTCGATTTCAAATTCAGGCCACTCACTTGTTTTACATACATACATACATTTTAAAAGTGATCACCAAGCTACTCCCCTCTTCCTTCACACCCTCCCTAACGCCTTTTCAACTGGTCCAGACAAGTGGCAGTGTGCAGGGCCGTGGCTGAAGTGGGCCCCGCACTTTCATAGGCCCGGCGCTAATTCTATGTGGACATTATTAAATTGAAACATTATGACTTCTAACAATGCTCCAGTGACCTCCTAAATTTCCAGGGACTAATAGAAATCTCCTTAGATTATTAAAATCTCCTGAAAAAAAAGGGAAAAAATGTCATATTGGGGGGGGGGTTCATTTAATTACTTGATGTCAACAATTCACGAAGAAAGAATGAACAATTTGGCAACATTAAGTAGGCTAATGACAATAAGACAGGGGAGGGATACCTGACTGCTTAGCAAATATTTGGTTTAAAAAAAGGTCAACTGAAAGAATAGATCTAGATCTACATGCCGAGGTTGACCAATATGGCCCTGCCTTGATAAAAAGATATGGATCAGTGGCGTAGCTACCAATGTGCGGGTGGTGCGGGCCGCACAGGGCACCAAGTAGAGAGGGGCACCAAAATTCCCCCAGTGTGTATTAATTTCCTGTTTTCCTGAGCTTTTCAGTAAAAACGACTAATTGTAATGACACTAACCAAACATAAACTACTGTATTTGTTTAATCTTCTTGACTATTTCTTGAGTACAATGTAAGCTATAGAACAGTTTGAATGTAATTTACTAGATTTATTTCGGACACACGGTACATGTTGTTACTACATTGAATAATGTTATGTAATGAAAAGAAGAAGAAGAAAAAAAACAACTAAAATATAATTTGTATAGATGAAAAGACAACAACCAAGCGGAGCTGAAAAGAGGACGAAGAAAAAAGCAAGAAAAGAAAAGAAACAGGAAGGATTGTTCAAGAAATAATCACACGATTCGAGAACTTCATGATGTAGCAGATAGATATGAATTTTTGTCACCTTCCAAGCTATTAAATCCTCAGGTCGAAATCAATCCCAATAGTACTCATAGCGACATTGATAAAAACGATTTTCTGCTGGAGCGAAAGAGGCTTCAACGGTTTTTCAAAGTTTCATCAGAAGCCTCCGAACTTCCAAAACAAGGACCTGTTAAACTCTTGAATTTTATTTTTTAAAAAAAAATTCAGCTAGATGATTCAGTCCCGAATATCATCATCATGATTGGCATATTTTTGGCCATTGCGGTAAGCGTCGCTACATGCAAGAGATGTTTTTCCAAGCTTAACTGATCAAGAATTAAACTGAACAAGAATTACTCGTGATCAACGATGACAAATTTACGACTAACTAATTTGGCCACTTTGTCCATTGAACAAGAGCTGGTGGAAAAAATTGATTTCGATAAAATTATTGATACTTTTGCCAACAAGAAAGCGCGTGAAATTCACTTGTATGTTCATGTAAAAGTGTTGAGTTTTTTAATTAACAATATTTGATTAATGAATAAATATTATTTTGAACAAAAAAGTAAGGTTTCGCAATGTTATAATTTAGTTTTTGTTTTTTTTTTTTGGGGGGGGGGGCATCAAGATGAGGTACCGCACCAGGCATCATATACTCTAGCTACGCCACTGATATGGATTGAAGAGCTTTAGATAAATAACAATAATTGGGTCAAATATGTTTATTTACCATGACGCCTGACACACATTACATCAGATACACATCCAATGGATGTGTGTGCAGACGTGTTATTGGCATGTGTAACTACTAACTAGACACATGTGATATGGTTAGCAACTAGACTAAACACTTTGGCACTATTTTGACATATTATAATTAGAGCTATTTTTAGAGTGTTTCCATTTGTTGTCTTTTGATTGTTTCCATAACTACATTAACTTCCTGTTCAATGGACTTATCACGACGAAGCATTTGTTGTGTTACGACTTCCTCTATAGCGGAAATGCTTTGATTACAATATCATGCGTATGATATTGATATGCTCGGTGTGTGTGTGTGTGTGTGTGTGTGTGTTTCTGTATGTTTAACAATATAGTGTGAATGTCTTTACTTTCATCTAGTGTTTATTTGTAAGAGTGTAATGGATGGCTGCCTGGTCGAGCGGTTTGCACGCTGGATTGTCGCTTCGATTTATCGATGGTCCCGGGTTCAAACCCTGCCCGCTCCCATCCCCCGTCGTCTTGCGGGAGGTTTGGACTAGGAAGTAACTATCTTCAACTCTGAAGGAACATCCGAAACATGTAAAACATTTTACAAACAAAACACTTTTACTTATGGTCTTCATAAAGCATAGACCTAGGTGGTTTTTTTTTAAATAAGTAAATTCTAATTCATTTCTTACAAACAACAACAAAGTTTAAATGAAGTTAAATAAAATTTTGTTTCTAGGAAAAAAATATTCACAAAGGATTGCACCATTTTAAATGTTTAAAAATCTGACCTGTTAAATAACGAAATTTTAAACTCTGTATTCTAGCATCAGGATGGAGTATGCTACAACGCATTCCTGCTTGTTATTTGGTAAACGCACCAACTTAAACGTTATAATGTTTCTTGGAACCTTTGAGCTTGCATAGAAACTAAACAAAGTTTTGTTTTTTTAAAGAATCAAAATATCAAGGACTTCTACGTACGTACGTGTCTTCAATAAAACACAGTGTTGAACCTAATGATCCTCACAATTTCTGAACGATGTTAACCGTAATTGTTGTGAAAACGGTTTCAAAATTTAAAAAATCCAGAGGGTATAAGAATAGTGTAAAGTTGTAAACGATCATAAACAAAATTCAATTTCTAAATAAACTTGACGACTCAACAGTATTACATGGTCTGGACGTGGATGCGTTAACCTGTTTGTCTTGTGTGTTATTGTAGGTAAAAGTATAATCTGAATAAACCATATAAAAAAGAAATTAATAACAATATGAAATTTAAAAATAAGTAGCTACCACAGGGGGATTTTTCACATTAAAACATTACAAGCCTGGACCAAATTAACCAACGTGAAAAAAAAATTACTGAATAATGTACATTGTTTTCCAAGAATTGTAACTAGGTTTTCTTTTATTACAAATCTTATATCAACTCTGTCTGTCGGTCTGTCTGTAAAAAGTTTGTGCACTTTTCAACTTAGAAAAGTAATGATCTTTCGTTTTCAAAGTTTAGACATAAAGCAAAATCATTTCTCTGATTTTTTTTTTAGAATGGGCCATTAATCACAGAACTATATATCCACGCAAATATATCATGTATGAAACAAAGCCATTTCCTGTGAGTTTTCATTGAGATAATGTTTCAAAAATCCTAGATCGAAATAATTCATGTCTGTTGATTTTAATCATCACATGTACATTTGAATAGATTGATTACCTAGATCTTTCTTGATTACGTATTTAAAAATTACAAAATAATAATTACGAGACAAGAGTACTCTTATTTTTTATGTTTAATTATTCCAGATTCACATTTGACTAGAGTAACACCTTTGGTAAAATCACTAAATTTAGAAAGCCTTCAGGACAGAAGACTCAAAAGTAAAGTAGCAATTATACATAAAACACTTAACCATAATCTTCAAATTCAAAAACGAAATTTAATAAAATACTCAGAAAGACACAAAGAAAAATGCACATTCCTCGTCCCATATGCTAGGACAAATTTGTACAAAAGCTCCTTCTACCCTAGCGCTATTAGAGCATGGAATGGATTGCCTGAATTAGCCAGGAAAACCAGTGACTTGGCAGAATTTAAGTCATTGGTTAATATGCATGACTAAATGCATGACGCGTAGGACGTAATCATCTTCTTTTTTGAAATAACGTCTGTATTGTATAAGATAAGATAAGATCTAAAAATTAAGTTACGTTAGAAAGGTTAGGGTTGTAAAAAAGAATTTACTTTTCACTGGCACTGAACAAAACAATAACTTGTTTCAACTTTAAAAAAAAAAATTCACTATTTTTTTTAGTTTTAAAAAATGTCCATGTCCAATCTAGATACAATATACATAGGTCAATGGCGAGTACTTTTTAGATTTTTATTAAAGAATAAATATTTCTTTACTAACCAGAAACGTCCACACTATCTGTGTCTATCACTAAATGTACAAGTAAAAAGAAACCTACCACAAAAAAGGCTGCGGCTGTGACCTTCCCCGTGACCTTGAAAACAATTTTCAATAACGATGAGCAGACGACGAAGAAATAGGGCGCGACAATGCTAAAGATGGCTGACCATACCCACGTGATGTTCGTTGAGTCTGGCCACGTCTTGGCGTGGCCGAAGCTGCCATTTAAAAACGACTCGATTGTCCAGTCGGATAATTTTGGGCGGATGTAAAATGTGGTAGCCAACAAGCTGAGTCTGGACAGGGTCGCAGAGGCGAGCACAAGTAGGAAGGAGAGGATCATGAAAGCTATTTTGAGAACCACTTGCGCCGTGTAAGCCGTCTGCGTTTCGGAGTATGACGTCATGTCCTCCCCAGGATTTGCGTAGAAGGCATCCCATTGTCTTTTTTTAGGTCTGAAAAATAAAGGCAGAAAAAGAGAAATTGTAATGGTCAACAAAAGTAGCTTTCAAACTATAATTTTAAAAAACAATATATACTAATCGACCGGCGGCATATCATACGCCGCTTTTTTCCAAGGCAGGCCTTAGGCACTGCAACATATGCGACCACAGTGGGTATCGCACTTTCTTTGGACCCGTGCTAAATTTTAGGTGTATAAGTTATTAAATTGAACCATTTTATCACATATAAAAGATTTCCCGCGGCCTCTTGATTTACCAGGAGCCCCCTGGAAATCTCCTAAAATGTTATTAAATGCTATGCCGCCGGTCGAAAAAGTCCTGGAAATTTCCGGACATTATTAAAATCTTTTTATTTAAAGTAAAAAAAAAATGCTATGCTATTTTGTGAATGAAAATAGTGCGGATTTGGATATATTATTTCCCATTCACAACATGCGGCGCCATGGGATCTTCCCAATTGCTAGATATAAGTAAAGCGAATGCGTGAATTCATGAATTCATGCTCGTTTGACCTTTTACTTTGAGGAATATATATATAGATTATATTATGATAAGTGGTTCTCAAAACAGTTCACGAAAAATGAAGGTGCTTGGTCGTTGTGCTGGCCACAATGAAACCCAGAAACAGATGACCTTTACATCAATTTTCTATAGATTATAATATCTGAAAGAGAAACTTTCCTTTTTTTTATTTAGTAATTACACTGCTCGTTTATACATCTTAAGCCCAGTTTCTAAACCTTACTTGGGGGGGGGGGCTGTCCTCCTTTGTAAAGCTTTGTTCTCCTTTTTGCCCTCCTCTGCACGTCCGATATTATATTTTTCGCAAATTAGTAAGAGCTAGGTGGATTCAGGGGCGCACCAAGATCCCAAAATTAAAAATCCCAGAATTCAAACACTGGGCTTACGGTTCGTAAGTCAAGCGCTAAACCGCTCAGCCATCGCGCCTCTGTAATTACTGTATTGAATATGATATGTCGGAGACGAAGTAAGTCTTCGCAGTAGCTTTAATAGGGAGGGCTTCTAACGTACGTTACGTTGTAGGTCTACTTTGGGAGAAGAAGATTTGAGTCAACGGAAAATCTATCTATTTCTCTCTTATGTCAGCTATGTATTTTCTTAAGTAATAGAGACGTCACTTTAAAGAAAAGGATTACTTCCTAAGCGTATTCCTAGGTCAATCTAGTCATCAATGATTTAAATTCTGCTAAGTCAGTGTTTGTTTGTTTTTTGGCTGAGTCGTGCATCCCATTCCATGCTCTAATAGCACTAGGAAAGAAGGAGCATTTTAAAATATAAACTACATTGACGTATGGAACAAGGAATGTGCCTTTGTTTTTGCGTCATTGTGAGTACTTTATTAGTTGTTTTTTTTTGTATTTGAAGATTTTAGTTCAGTCTTTTATGTATAACTGCTAGGCCCCACTTTATTTTTGAGTCTTCTTTCCTGAAGGCTTACTAAATTTTGTGATTTTACTAGAGGTCTTACTCTAATCAAATTAGAATATTCGTTTATTATGAAACTCACTGCACTATTTAGTTTCTGTTCATGTTTCCTTGAGTTGAGGGGTCCCAAAACAAAGGATGCATTTTCTGTTATTGACCTAACCAATGTTAAATAACATTTTAGTTTTATGTATTTCATTTTTAGAAATCCTGCTCTGTGGGTCTCTACTTATTTAAATCCGGCACTGTTAATATAGTCTAAAATATAGCTTTCAAAAAAGAAAACATAAGTTGTTACATAAAACTTACTTCAGTAATGTGTCTGTATCCGAGCCCTTGGGGACTTGTGAGTGTCTTCTCCTTCGATTTGAGTCTGGAGTTTTCTGATGGTTGCTGCTGCCAGTTGACGCCCTTTCCTTCCCGGCGTCACTAGACTGTGTAGTGTACTCACTGACATAATCCGAATCTAAATCGTAATCCGGATCTCTCTCTATTGTGTCTGAAAAACCCAGATTCGAGTATCCTTCTTTCCCACTAGGGTTTATAGAAGAACGTCTTATTTCTCCATTTCTGTGGAGCGTAGAGTCTGGTATAAATTTGGCCATGTTCACGACCTGGTCAACTTGGTCATACTGAAATCGTAACAAGTTGCTAACGTCTATTCTGTTGCCGTTCTCAACGTCTGCTTGGAGTCCATCTTTGCGGATGCAGTTTCTCAGCAGACCATCAGGAAATGACATGAAGGGAGAGAAGCCATGGGTCGTTCCGGTGGCCTAAATATAGATTACATCAGTACATGACGTAGGGTATCGATAACAAGAAACAAAAATTTTGATAACATGAATGGTGGACGGGATGTCCATGTGTACCCACCCGTTAGCACATTTGTTCTGTGTTATTACTAATTCATCTGTTTCTATGGCCAACGGTTAACAAGCAGGGTGTCATGTGACCAGCAGAACGTCCAACCGCCTTTACTTTCCCCAACTAAAGTCAGGTACCCATTAGAGTTCGGTGGACTTATGGGCGCCATAAAAAATTCAAAATCCAAGTCTTCACCGGGATTCGAACCCAGGACTCAGTGGCCGAGCGCTTAACAACTCAGCCACAGCGCCCCCAAGATGAAACAGATGACCTTAACATCATCTGCCCCATTGATTGCAAGGTCTGAAAGGGGAAATCTTTACTTTTTACTAATTCAGTGTTAAATTTATGACTTAATGTATTTTTAATAGTGATTATATTTCACATTCAGTTCAGCTTCTACTAAACATACCTAGTGTATCTGCAGTATATACAGGCAGTATATTAAATAAACTGAAATTCACGCACCCACAAAGTCTATTGTATCATACAGATCTGAAAATATGGTATCTTAACTCTTTGACACCGAAATTATTTTCCACGTTTGGACGGAATTTATAGCTTTATATCTGGATAAATCAACGATGGGAGCGTCGTTGCGAGGTCAAAGAGTTAAGTATTTGATTCTTTCTATTAAAAAGCCGATTCAAGGCGATGTTACTTCCCACGTATTAAATTATAAAAATATTTCATTATGAGATACCAGGCCATCCGAACATCAGAATCATATACTGATATACCTGGGCACCCCTTTTATCAAAACTTAGTGCCCGGGCACCCATGCATCAATGTTTCAATGCAGAGCACTTAAACATTAAGACTTAATGCCTGAACACCCTCGTTTTCTTTAATGCTAAATGCCCGGCTTTCCTCACAGCAAAGTCATATACCAAAACATCCTCTCACCATATTAAGGCCTGGGCACCAACGCATCAAAGGCAAATGCCTGGGCACCCATGCATCAAAGCTATATGCCGAGAATCTCACGTATTATGGCTACCTAGGCAGGGGTTCCCCCAATGACTAAGTAACCAAAGTACTACCGTGTTTATGTTAGTGCGTGTGTGCGTTGTGCCAAAGTCACGATCTGTTAATAGTAATTTAAAAATTATCTTCAAAAAGAGGCTGTTATCTAATCTAGTTCTTTCGTGGACGGTCGTTTCTCGCCAGCAAAAATAACGCTGACATCATTAGACATCTGATTTGGGACACAAATGTTTTCAGTAAAGCCTACACCTGAGTGCGTTTGTGCATTCAAAGTTGGTTAACTATTTATTCCACATTCACTTTAATGTGAACATTACGCGTATGAATACATCATCAGAATACGTGAGGTTGCAATACTCATTGGGTTAAGAGTAATACGTAATGGTCTTACATAAACGTGGGTAATATTGTTTTTGCCACATTCTTATATACTTTCGAGCCTTGGACACTGAGAGGAGGATCCTAGCAAATGAATTGAGATGCTGCAGAAGGATCCTAGGCATCACATTTAAAGACCGCATCACAAACCAGGAGATTGGAGACAGGGTTACTGCAGCGATTGGATCCCACGATGATCTGCTAACTATGGAAAAAAAAAAACTAACAAAACCAAAGACCTTCCTTCAATGAACAGTACCAGGAAAAAGGAGAAAGACGGTCAACAGATCTTGTGGTGCCCCAACGGTTCAATAGACTTTGGGATATATGAAATGGAATGTGAATGGTGTTTAGTAAATAAAGCCTAAATAAAACAATACATTTTGTTAAATAAAACTTAGGTAAAGTTGTTAAGCTATTAAGATTTTTTGTTTGTTTGTTGTTTTTTTTTTGTTGTTGTTGTTGTTTTTTTGAAGACCGCTTCTAAAAGGAAGGGGAAATGAAGTATTGCACTTTAGTGTGTCAAAGTTTACCTTCTACTGTCTTAAAAAAAAAGGGGGGGCAGAGGCAGGGGGTAAGAAGGAGTGAAGACATCATCCCTTTTTTTTTTAACTAAGTCTCACGTGAACATCTGGATACGCCGCTGAGTTTAGTCCCACCTGTACACCTTTCTACGCCACTGAACTTTCACCTTAGTTTCACCTGCACAGCTTGTTACGCTACTGGATGTTGATATAACAGTGTTTTAAAAATCTCATCACATCCTGACCTAGTAGCCATAGTTCAATGAAGTCATGAGTGTATGACTTTTGCCAAGATTTTGTTTAAATCATTATTTTAACTAAATGTCCTCAGGTCATTCTAATATTAGTATCTTAGAAAAGAGAGGGGGGGGGGGGTAAATACATTACATTGTTGAGGAGAAGACACAGTTTGAGAATATTTGATATTCTGATTAGATTCGTATGAAATGTTCCTGGTTTAGATCCCATTTCTGGCTAATCTAAAAACTATGAGTAGAAATTTCCATAAAAGATTGTTTAAGGAACAAAGTTAACTAGGTCAGCTGATAGCATAGAGCTTATTTCAACAAACCAAGGAAGCGTTGTCAAAATAAACTTATACAGTATACAGAGTATGTATATAGTTATAATTATTATTATAATGCATGACAAAAAAAATGAAATTCCCACAGTAGACAGCGCTAAGATAACATACTGAATCTCGTCATCTCGTAACTTGCAGTGCCTGAGTAAGTAAGTAAGGCAGTATGCAGGTATTTAGTTTAATCAAGACATATAGTTAGAAAAAAAACTGGTGGAATAATTGTTCTAAGAATTTAACCCCATCCCTAAAATCCAAACAAAAATGTCTAAATCAGGGGTTCTCAAACTGTGGGTCGCAATGACAAATTGACAGGGATCGCCTAAAGACCCAAGGAAATTAGACTTTTTGTCTATTCATCATTGGAATTACTCGTCCATTCTAACGTGCTGTTGGAAGAAGATTTGAGCCGTACTTAAACTATTTTAGATTCCGTCTGTTTGAGATTTTGTTGTACCTTCTTCCATCTCCAAGAACAAATCTTGCAAATCAAGGTTTTCCAGCTTGTTAGTTAAGAAGTCCAAATTCAGAAGCAGACTTGATCTAGAAGATGACATTCTTTGTGCTACTGAATTTCTGATCTGGTGGAACAGAAACAAGCTCAACCTGTACACTACCATTGGCGTGTCTATAAATATTGTCGAAACACTAGTTCTGTAAATTTTTTCTGTAATAATGCAGTTTACTGTATCAAAGACTCTTATCCATACTTCGCCATATTTATCAAATTGTCATTAAGTATCCAACATATATATTTGTGAATACGCAATAGAACGGTAAATATATGCAAGTGTGAATAAAACTTTTTTTTTTTAGATTTAATTCTGAGCACAAAACTTTATGGTTGGAAGTCGCCGCTTTGTTGGAAATTATATTAAGGGGTCGCAAAACAAACAAATATTGAGAAACGTTGGTTTAAATAATTACAAGTCTGGAACGCATTTTAAACTAAAGTAGAAAACAGGGTCATCCAAGAACATAAAGATGTCATCTCCAGGCTGACATCTGATAGAAATGTTAATTCGAAGCCATTTATGACCATTGACCAACAGATAGGATCCCACTGGCTAGCAAGTAGGGCCTACACCTTTACCGACTACTCTTCAGTTCACTCATTTTCTTCCAGCCAGCTTTTTGCTACTGAGCTGTGAGCTTTTTTGCAGACTGTGCCAAGGAAAACTGGTGTGCTGTTTTCTTCAGTTGTTCAGCACTGCCGTAACGGGTGTTGGTTATGTTGACCATCAGTGGTAGTAGGGTCTGCCTAAGGTGGATTCGGAATGGACATTCAAAGAGGATAAGGTTTACGGTTTCATAATGGTGGGTGTAATGTTTACAAAGGGATAGGTTACATAATCTTTTAATGACATCATCTGCGCTTCCTGTTGATAGTCGCTTTATGCCATTTTGTATTATGCTCTTTTGGCCCGGAAAAGATATTGGCTTGTAAGCTAGTGGACAGCCCTAGACTTATTCGTTAGTATGACTCTTTTACCCCTGGAGTTTTGTTTATTTTTAATAGAAGCCAGTGTTAGTGTATATCACAGTATCAGTGTCAGCCCATGACTACCATTGTCAGTTTCATTAAAAATTAAAGTCCCCCTTTTGGACCTTGCGATCTTAAACGGTTAACGACCGGAGTGTAAGTAAGTAAAGTTCCCCTATCAGACCTTGTGGTTATTATAGTTGTAACTTATTTAAGGAAAAATAACGTGTACTCACAACACAAATAAAATAATTGATGTAATTAAAATTACACTTTTTTTTTAAATTATTATTATAGCTTTTATATAGCGCTACTTTCATGCTTATAGCATGATCAGAGCGCTTTGGTCCAATCTCATTTGTGGGCCAGTGGGGGGAGGGGGTATCTAGGAGTTGGTTTACCGTGCTGCCTTTGGGCGCTCAGTAAACACAACTCTGCCCGAGTCGGGTGTCGAACCTCGAGCCCCCTTCTAGGTAGCCAAGCAAGCCAAGCTCAAGCCGCACTTAGCCTCTCGACCACGCTTCCCACAACTTAAACACTTAAACATATACTATATTTTAAAGCATATAATACAACTTAAGCCCGAACATTGACACCAAACGTTGAGAACGTCGCCACAGCAGCGCGGAGGAACGTCATGGCGTATTAAAGACGAGTTCGCATTCACCTTCTGAGAGTGCCCTGTAACATCTTCACCACGGGCGACTCGTCTGTCGTCTACGGGTAGCCGTTACATGTTGTGAACTTATCCACAACGGCGCTAATTATGGCATTAAGAGCTGAAAACCTTTGGCCACTTGGATAAAGCTCTAAAAATAAAAACTAGAATCCTAGCAAGGACCTCATGAAAACCCATGAAGGCTTTTCTCTCGATTGTCAGGAATGAAGCCCCTTCAAAAAAACATTTTTATTTTTTTTTTTTATCTTGATCTTCTTTCTTGTAATTTGTTGTCTTTGTTGATTGTTTTAATCAGTACAATAAACTATCAAGTTGGTTTGTACTTTTACAAAGCTTATATCAACTCTCTGTTTGAGTTTCTACCTGTCAGTCTGGCCAAAAGTTTGTACAATTATTTCTAAGACCCCAATCTCGAATCAAGCTAAACTTTTGTACAATTATTTCTTAGACCCCAATCTCGAATCGAGCTAAACTTTTGTACAATTATTTCTAAGACCCCAATCTCGAATCAAGCTAAACTTTTGCACAATTATTTCTTTTACTTGACAACACAAGAATCAATTAAATTAAACAATTAGTTAATTAACTATTGGGAATAAATTACTTTGTTTGGTATCTCCAACAATGGAAAGAAATAGTACTTGACTGAAGTGATGGTATAAGCCTTTAAATTAGGCTGTCGTCTTAGGTTTAGTAAACACTAAAATGAAATAATAGATTACTATACAATCACATATTCATAGACTCTTCGCTAGCAGAGTAGCTACAGCCCGCAAGTTCGAATTTTTTTTTTTATGCATTTCTCTCATTTCCAATTGGTCTAGACAAGTGATAGGATAATAGCGTATCGAGAACGCTAAAAGCGTGAAATAGCGGTAAACAAAAACAATTGGTATAAATATTTCTAATACTACAGTTTTGTAATTGTAAGTCTAGATCTATTACAAATTTAATTACATGACTGATTCAAATTAATATAAGCTATGTGTATTTTATAATTATTTTTTTAAACTATTTAGTTTGTACTTTTTCTTGTTTTGGTAAATTCTATGAGTGTACTTACACAGTACGGCGAATAGTACCGCTCGTGGAAATATGGTTCCTCTAATTCAGAATCCCTGCCGCAGCCATATTCATTCGCCATAGCATATATCCCAAAACTTCACAAAGAAATGAAAACTCTCCGACACTATGTCAAAATTCTTATCAATACAATTAATCATTGCCCATGTTTATTTTTAGAATTTCAAACACTTTGTAAATAGCATAGTAAAAACCATTCTGGTAGTAATAATAGCACGGAAAGACCATTATCGTATTATTAATAGCACGGCAGATAATCGCATTTTTTTGTGTTTTAGCCAGCTGAACAATGACTTGGACCTTGTGTATCAATGATATTTTGGTGCTATGAAATAAAACAAACACACAACAGAATTATTTGTATACGAGAATGCACATGTCGCATGATATAACATGGGACTATGAATAAAGATGTCGTCACATTTCATTTGAAAGTGACCCACACACACACTTTTTAAAAATAAACATTCATTTATTTTGTAATCTCACCCCCTCCCCTCTCTCTGCTGTTCTCAGCTCGTAAAGGGCATGTTTAACGAGTCCGTTTGGGCCAGATGTGCTGAAATTAATGCTATTCAATTTGGGCGGGAATTTTGGTTTTAGAGATTTTACTATGAGAGTATGTTACCTTCAGACACGCGCGTACAAACACATACACATAAAAAAAAACGAAACGTTGACGTTTTGGTCTGAGGTTAGGATGGCCACGCCTAGGCTTGATTACGTCAAACTAAGAATTGCCTAATGAGAAAGGGAAACGAGCGCCCCGTGTAACTCTACCAAATCAGCCCTCGCCACCCCACATTCATTATCTTCACTATGAACGTAATAAGTAATGACCTAAAATACCACAGTCTCTACCTGATGCAGGTCTGCTCCCTAGTTTATATTCATAGCCTACGTTACAGGAGGATGTCCTTGTCCGAAGCCTAAAGTCTCGACATCTTTTTCGTTTTCTTTTCATATTGTTTTTTGTTTATCTATGTATGTGTATTTCATTGTTTGTTTTTGGATAAAGAAAAAAAAGATACCTTTCATTTCAAAGAAGTTGTTTTAAACATGGTTTTAAATAAAAGAATTCAACCCAGTGGCGTAGCGTAGTGGGGGGAGGGGGGAGATTTTGAAAATCCCCCCCAGGCCCCCACTTAGGGCGGGCCCCCAAACGGGTGTCCGAAATTTGTTTGTAAATACATAAATTAATATATTTGATTGACAAATAGTGTCAAGTACCAGTGCGTTTTAAAATATTTTTCCAAAAGAGAAAAGTTAACATTAGTTTTACATTTTAAAATGCAAATCTTTAATAGATTTGTTGCCGATTTATTTTACTTTCAAAAGAGATCAAACGTGCTTGCAGCAAAAACTAAGAATATTACTCTCTTTTTTGTCACGAATAGGGGCGTCCTTAGCAGTGCGCGGGACCCTGTGCGTGTGTCATGTGCGGGGCCCCGTTAGGATAAACTATATATACCATACCACATCACGCTAACCGGCTAATCCGTCTCTAAAGCTGTAACAATAACAAGACAGTATGTCTGCCTTAACGCTGTGGGCCTTCCTTTTTGTTACAAAACATAGAACATTGCGTAGCCATTGTTGGCTTACTATTGGCCGCGCTAAGTGCTATATATACTGTATTGGCATTGTTCAGCATAAAGAAAATTCTTTCAAACAAATAGACGAAAGCAACCAATCCAAATATTTTATTTCGTATACCAAACATCGACATCCAATCGGATTGTATATGGAAAATATGTGGTGATCAAATTTGTGATAATAAAATCTCCGATCGCGGGGCCCCCCTCAAGCGCGGGGCCTGGGGCGGCTACCCCACTTGCCACTCCCAAGGCCGCTACTGGCCATGAATAAAACTGTATGATATTCATTGTATTCTTAATAATTATTATTCTTAATAATGCTAGAATTGTCCATTATTCGGGTCGACCAGGGTGGGACTACAAAACAGCGTGATGCATTGGTTAAACCTATGATAACGCAGCCACAATGAGTGGCCGTTTGTCTGGCTAGCGAATACATCTGTTAGGCATAAATCCAAAAGCAATATAAATTGTTCAACTATTTTTTGCAAATCAACCCCAGAGATCCTTCCTTTTCAAGTTATTATCACATCTTTCCTACCAAAATTCTTAAACTGATATCTACTAGGAACTTTAACAATTCGACCACTTCTGGTTGTCTTGACTGGCACAACATGTTCTCTAGACGTTGGTCTATAACTGTCTGTTTCGTTTGTTCTAACAGTTTTCTGTTCTTTGCCTTCATTGGTATCATAGTACCCAAAGATATCGTGATCGAAATCCTTGTTCAAAAAGCGTTGATTTCTTCTGTATGTTTTCCCATCGTTTGTTTATGATGTAAGATCTGGGTGACAAATGTTTTTTTTTATGAGAACTATTTTCTGACATGTTTGTTGTAGACGAACTCTCACTTTCTCTCCGACAGAGTAATCTTTAGGTAGTCTTGCTTTTGCATCGTATTTCACTTTGCTTTTCATCTGTCGTTCGTTGAGTAATGTCTCTGCATTTTCAGTTACCGTTGGTTTTAATAGTTTTGGATCAGATGGATTTATGTCCCTGAGTCTTCTACTCATCAGCAGTTGTGATGCTTATCGGAGTATTTCTATACTCGAGCATGCTTTCTGCTAAATTACGAGAAACAGACGAAACGGATCACCCAATCCAAAGAAAAAGCAAAAGAAGGTAGTAAATACTATGGATTCCCTGTAATCAAAACAACCAGAAGAAAGAAAAGACTTTATGAGAAGTTGAGTTCTAATGTAGGACTGTCAATAGAACTGCAATTCAAACGTGTTGCGACAGAAGTGCTGGACAGATTTCAAATGGGGATGAAGGACAGATTACAAAGGCTGGAAAGAAAATGGATACCTTAGGGTTTCTTCTTGAACCAAGACACCTGTTGTATGATGACACGCTTATGACAAACTGTGTTACCTTTTCCTGTTTGTATGATGAAATCAATGGCAAATCGCTTGTTCGATGATGTCATTGATGTACGAGCAGTTTTGATCAACAAACCAGTAATACGATCCACATAGACATATTTCGGAAACGGGCTTCATATGGTAATAACGTATGCTCAAACCTTGCAACCTCCTTCGAATACCGCTAACTCAGGCCACTTCCATTGCGTCATTCTCAAAGCTCAAGTCCATCAAAAACTGTCCCAGGAGCACAATGACGCAAGAAAGGCTTATCATGGCTTTAATGTCAATGAAGTTACAAATACTAGAAAGTATCGTTGTAGATGATGTTATAGGTGTCTTTGCTGCACAGAATGCACGACGTGAAGCGATATGGATTGAGATTTGTCACGTGTGCATTATTTAGCTAATAAACAACGGTATTATTTATTAAAATATGATAAAAATGATATTTTTTTTGTTACGTTTACTGATATACTGAACCAATTTGATCTTGGCCTTATATATTTTTAGTAAATCTGGGACAAAATGTCAGTATGTTTAGTTATGCCTTGTTATTTATTTAATGCAGTCGTTTTACAATTTATCCCCCTTTTTTTTCCTCCTGTTGTGAGGTTGATCATTCTGGTCATTGCACTGGTGGATCCGGTGGGGGGGGCGATCGCCCCCCTCGGCCGACCCCCCCCCCC
>JADKLZ010005465.1:5573815-5640394 GCA_021533235.1 Biomphalaria straminea | reverse complement strand
TTCGTAAAATTTAATGAAAAAACATTATCTTTTCATGGTGCGGCCCGCTGAATGGTAGTTACTTTCCACTGCGGCCCACATGCTGATATGGTACTAGACAGTACCATAGATGTTATAGATGACCTTTGCTACCTTGTTTTGATAATTTTACTGTACAAATTTGAAGTAGGCTTGTATATTTATAAAGTACATTATCCCATGTCATGGTGTCGAATGTCAAAATGTGAGGGGCCCCCAAAGAGGTCAATCCCCCCGGGCCCCCAAATCCCTAGCTACGCCCCTGAGATAAAGAGTCCATTGAGCGTAATGAACTGATGGCGTATTGAGAGAATACCGTGTTGACCAGGGTAGGAAGCGCTCTTCTAAATTCCATGCGACTTGGCTAATCTTTATCGTTGGATATGCCTATATTCACCTGAACAGCATTGCAGTCTTCAAGGCTAAAAGAGTAAGAATCAATCTTCTTATCGCCTTTGTAGACAAATATGGTCGGATCAGATCATATGTATGCAGTATTAGATTGTCCCCCTTGCAAACATGACCTCGTGATTACCAACTTACATGAACAAGGGGTACCTTTCAATTCGTGATAAAAAACTGAATCTTCTCTCTTTAGTGTCTTGGCAATTAGAAACATTGTTCTGGGTGCCGAATTTATTGATTATAATTTGTGTTCATTTACCGTGTATACTTGAACAACCTAAAGCTAAAAATATTTTAGCTGTCAGACAGAACAGCGGAATCATGCAGCCGGGCCTAGAACTAATCCTTGGGGTAATCTAGCCTACATATGTTGCTAAATATGTTAAAATCTCTGCAAACTGAAGAAAAATCAGGTGTCGGTGACCATGTGACAGCTTACATTACACAATGCTACACCCTAGCAGAGTATGCGACGACGCCACTTTATAGACACTTCCCGTTGCTTTAGATACGTTAGCCACATGGACGTGGGAAAGGGGGGGGCGGGGCTGCTGTTTGGACTACATCGTTCCGACCATATCAAATGCAATTGAAGGAGCATTCTAGATCTATGAATCTAGTCGTAATTTCTTGAATTAGAGAAGTCTTTTTTATTTTCAAATCAGAAGAGTTACAAGAGACTCTTTCCAGTCCTTCGGTACTCTCCTTTGATTTAGGAAAACTAATTATAATGTTACTGTGAAGCACACAGTGTATTCAGACTATCAATATTTTGAATTATAATAGTATGGATTCATACAAACTAGTTATTAACGTTCAAAATCTATTGAATAGATCTTACAAAAAAATGTCTGTATATAATTTAAATATTATGTTATTAACGTATAGGGAGCAGCAATTTCTTTTAATTAAAAACGAATATATCACACAAAGAAAACTTCACCCTTGCTGTGTAAATAAATACATTTTCTAGTTGGGCTGACCAAATGACAGATCTGTAAATTCAATGTTGATTTCATAAACATAACTTTATGACACATTTGATAGTTTAAATTTTAAATAACAACAGAGTAGCTATAAGTCTTTCATGTATGGCAATAAAACAAAAAAACATGGTTATCTATTTCTCAAAATTTGTTTCAACTTTATTGTGACCACAATATTATTTTAACATCACAGCAAGATGTTAAGGCATTCATCAAATTTTTAACATAAAAAAGTTTGCAGTAAAAAAAAAAAGCAGTAAGATGCGATAAAGTCCAAGAGAAATTGACAATTCATACGTCTGCTACAGTGATTGATACAATTATATACATTAAAATATCCTAACAATAATGCTATTAGTCAATAAATAGTGACCATTACAATCATACAATTTGAAAAAAAAATCTTTAAACAAAATTATGACTAAATAATAAATATATTATTTTTTTTTATTATATATTTTATTTATTGAAGAAAAAAAAAGTTTTTAATACCAGATTTTTAAAATTATAAATAACTGAAAAGAGTTATTTCTTTAAACAATATCACAAACAAAAACATAAAAAAACATTTTCTAAAGAAATGGTCATGATATGTCGGATTAATGATTTATGACATCTGGAAGATTTGAAATGATTTTAACAAAAAAAAAAAGGTTCCAGATAAGTTTGATGGAACATTAATAGATCTAAAAAAAAATGTAATAAAAGCTGTAAAAGGTATTCAATGTAATAGACCTAAATCAAAACACTTTCTGATGCAATAAACTTCTAAGTATATAAGTAGGGTCTACATATGTCAGAATACTATCCACAGTAATGTACATTATGATTATGCAATTCTGATATTTAAAACTTATGAAGCTATATTTTTACATTAAATATCACAGACATATTAAAACATTTAACAATAGTTACAGCAGAAAAATAATGTTGACAAAAAATTTTAATTTTTATATATAAACATTTCTAATATAATTTAGATAACATAACAAATACAAACGTGTCATTATAATTCAGTGATATCAAATATAATACCAGTACCAAAGAATCTTCATTTGTGAATCAAAACTTTTTTCTTAATGGCTTTAGAGATGTATTTGCATTTAAAATCTGTTGCTTGCTGGGTATTTTATTTTTTTTTTTTCTATTTTTTTGTTTTTAACATATTTTTCTCAATCTCAAACTGGTGTCTTTGAAAACCAGAAGCTTAAAATATTCTTTGAAAGAATTTTAATCGTCCAGTTGACATAACAGTGCAACACCTCGTTTGACCCAGTGCTCTTGTGACTTGTCTGATGGAATCATCATGCCAATCACAAAGTTGGTGGAGTGACCAGTGGTGGACAAAGTACCTCTCCTCTCACTGGTCTTGTAAACTGGGCATCTGTATGCCTGCGTCTGTGGTATATCTGAACGTTTGCAAGGCTTTAGCCACATCTGTGAAAAAAATTATATCTCTTTATTTCTATACACAATCATCATATGAAAACTAAAATTATCTAAATTTACAAAACGATATTTGTTCCATTTATTTTTTTATTGTGGAAGTTTCACCTAAAAAATTGTCTATGATCTTGACAAGTGAAGCCCTACAACTTGAAGTGTTTTTAAATAAGTCCTTTAGGTTGACATGAGTATAATGAGACTTTATTATATGTCATTTTTTATTAATAGATACCATATCTGTGTACATGTGTACATATACATTGTTCATTCTAACAACTCAACCTGATTGTTTTGTCAAATATGTAATTTTTTTAAGTTGCAAAGAGCTATAAATCTTAACAAAAGTGTATCACTTACAGTTGGCATTGTGTCAAATAACTGTTTAGGAATGGACTCATTCAGTTTCTTGATCTTCCGGTCCCACCTGGCTCCATCTACATACAGACCCTTGACATACACACCTAAGAGAGAACAAATGAGATGTAGTTATCTTTCTTTTCATTTTTTATCAATCCTCAACTCTCCCTTCCAGCCCCCTTTAAATCTTTTTATGGAAAATTAGTTTCAAAATTTGTTAAGAAAGTACATACAATTTAATATTATCCAAGAATGTTACATATTCTAACTAGATCCTGCTCGATCAAAATATAGAGAGTTTGTACCTCTGAATTATCTTTTTTTTTCATTCTTTTGATCTGCATTTCAATCTAAATTAAGTCTATTTGTGAAAAAAATAAATAATGCAATGTTTCCACCAAAGATTAATTATATGTGTTCAGACTTAATGAATCAAGACCCCTTTAGGATTCCATATTTAAGCACTTTCACACATTTCTATACTCGAACCAAATTGATTTGCATTTCCCTTCCTCCTCCACTCTTAAAGCAATGGTAGTACTTCAAATCTAAAGGAAACAACAGAACTTACCATCTTCAGGTGGTGTATCATAATCTTTGTCATCCAAAACATCATAATCATATCCCAAAAGATCTATAGGAATGGTGAACCTAAGGAAGACAACAAAACAAATCATAAGTTACTGATATCAAGTCGGGGCCTAAGGGGACATTCGAATTTTGATCTATCCCCCCCACCCCCACCCTTCCCGACCCTAGCTATGCCACTGACAGTGAATTAGCAATGATTTCATCCCACAAAAAAGAGAGGCAAATTTTCCTGTGCAGCACAAGCATTTATAACATCATCTTGATCAATGCTGTCAAATATTTTGACTTCACATGAATAGTAAGATTATATGGCAGTGGCGTAATATTTCATTTTAAAAAATTTAGGACATTCATTTGGGTGTCCCCAACAAGTCAGGGCCTAAGGGGAAATTCGAATTTTGACCTATTCCCCCCACCCTTCCCCACCCTAGCTATGCCACTGACAGTGAGTTAGCAATGATCTCATCCCACAAAAAAAAAGGGGCAAATGGAAAAGTCTAGCACTCATGAAGATTTTACTTGTATATTAAATGCATATAGGTGAGAATACTTTTCCAAAGAGGGCTCTATATCCATATAGCAAAAATAAATGCTCTACAAGATGTTTTAAAATGGAAGGGAGATGATTGTCACAAGATTAAGTGATAAAAACATGACCTACTTTCTTGCATAGTTTTGCTGAGCCCCAGTAAGAAAAGCCTGGGTGAAGAAAAACCCGGAAATCCAAAAAACTGTAGGGGGTCCATTGTCATACCAATCTTGTAGGAACTTCAGTCTGCTAATGAAATCATTGACGTAGCTTCCAAGTGGTTTCAGAGAAGGGTAAGACCTTTTCATCCACATGCCTGGAATTTTGCCTTTCAGAATGCTCAGAACAACCTCCTCGAGGTCAGCTGACATGACCACAAGACCCTGGAATAGTAAAGATATAATATCTTTTTAAAAATAAAACTTTAAAAGAATGTATGAGCATAATTTAACACTGTTGGCTGTTTACCAACCTTATAACTAATTAATCAGATCCCAATTCTGTTTTTTTTTAAACTGGCAATAGACAAACCAATCCCTGGCTTAGATTGTGTGAATGGTGTGAATTAAATTTTCTTTATATGTTCTTTTTAGTTGGCTTTTATTTCTACTCCAATAATAAAGAGTAGTAAAACTCGCAAGACTTTTTATTTGCTATTATAAAACATATAGATGACTATTTACTATTTTGAGGTGAGGCTGAAAAGAAAAGAAAAACATTTAAACAGAGTGACTTACCTTGATAGCCTTCTTGATATTAGTTAAACTGGTTCTCACTGTTGACAGCAACCGGTTGAATCTCACCATCTCTTGTACCAAGACAGTGTTCATACTTTGACTGGTAACAACAGTAAATTATTTTTGTTTTATTTCTTTCTTATTTATCATATTAAAAAAATGTTTTCTAGAAAAATTATAAAAAAATAGATCATATTGCTATTACATGAAATTATTATTTATGCAGTTAAAAAAAAACAGATACTAACAGAAACTAAAGCTAACATCCTAAACAAATACTTTGCATCAGCATTCTCAGCCCCAGGAGACAAAGACATATCAATTAATTTAAACCAAGTAGACAATATAGAAGAGATAGAAGTACAGGAAAATGGAGTCCAAAAACTATTAGCAATCATCAAGCCGAATAAAGCGTCTGGACCTGATGGTATTCCAGCTAGATTACTCAAGGAACTTAGCAAAGAACTAGCACCTGTGTTCAAAATACTTTTTCAGGCATCTCTTAACCAGGGCAGAGTACCAAGGGACTGGAAAGAAGCTAATGTCACACCTCTATTTAAAAAAGGAGAAAAATCTGACCCAGGAAACTACAGACCAGTATCACTTACCAGCATCACATGTAAAATCCTAGAACACATAATATGTAGCAACATCATAAACCACTTAGATAAACATAATGTCCTTACTCCATACCAACATGGCTTTAGGAAACATAGATCATGTGAAACACAGCTAATAGGACTAATTGATGACTTTTCAAAAGGCTTAGATAATAGTGAACAAATAGATGCTATCTTACTAGACTTTTCCAAAGCTTTTGACAAAGTTCACCACCATAGTTTGCTTAAAAAATTAAAATATTTTGGTATTGATGGTCCATTGCATCAGTGGATTAAAGATTTTCTGATAGGAAGAGAACAAACTGTAATAATAGATGGTTCTAAATCAACACCAATAACAGTAAACTCAGGTGTACCACAAGGAACAGTCTTAGGTCCACTACTATTTCTAATTTACATAAACGATTTACCAAATTGCATTAGTTCAGGAACAAAAGTTAGATTATTTGCAGATGATTGCATAATATATAGGACAATAAAAACAACACAAGACACAGAAATTTTACAAAAAGAATTAGATAAATTACAGAAATGGGAATCAAATTGGAGCATGTCTTTCCACCCAGAAAAATGTCAGTTATTAAGAGTAACAAAAAAACTAAAACAAATTAATTCCACTTATCTTATTCATGGTAAACCAGTAACACAGACTAAAAACGCAAAATACCTAGGTGTTATAATAAATGAAAAACTGTCATGGAATCCCCATATTGATGAAACTATAAAAAAATCAAACAAAACATTAGGGTTTATTAAAAGAAATTTCTATAAATCAAAAAAGGACATAAAACTAAAATGCTATTTAACCTTGGTTAGGCCAATAATAGAATATGCATCCTCTGTTTGGGACCCCTCAACTCAAGAAAACATTAAGAAACTAGAACAGACACAAAATAGAGCAGTACGATTCATAACAAACGAATATTCACATTTCACTAGAGTAACACCTTTGGTAAAATCACTAAATTTAGAAAGCCTCCAGGATAGAAGACTTAAGAGTAAAGTAGCAATTATACACAAAACACTGAACCATAATCTCCAAATACAAAAACAAAACTTAATAAAATACTCAGAAAGACACAAAGATAAAGGCACATTCCTCGTCCCATATGCTAGGACAAATCTGTACAAATGCTCTTTCTTCCCTAGTGCCATTAGAGCATGGAATGGTTTGCCTGAGCTAGCCAGGAAAACCAGTGACTTGGCAGAATTTAAGTCACTGGTAAATATGCATGACTGAATGCATGACGCGTAGGACGTAATCATCTTCTTTTTTGAAGTAACGTCTGTATTATATAAGATAAGATAAGATAAGATTTAAAAAAAGATTTAATTTACAGTAAGACTACTTTATTTTGACATTGCACTCAAAAACATTATAAAAAGAAATAACATTTCTTGCTTAATACTGCTTGACATTTTTTTTTTCATCTCTTCACCTAGAATCCTAACTAATATACACTTCAATGTATTGAAATTTGTGTATAATTTCTTTTAAGCACTGAGTGAAACAAATGCAGTACCTGTAGGAAGTTGGGTATTTTCTAAGGGCTGCATCTGTGTCAAAGTTTGGTGGCAGTTTTCCCAGTATGTCAGTGGCAACATCATCCACAATGTCATCTGTAGATCTTCCACCACCCTTGGATGCTTTAGCCTGATTAAATTAAAAGACAAAATATTATAAGTTGGCGTCTGCTAACACTGGAAAGGAGCAACTGTTGTAGTCATCAAAAGACAGAATAAAATCATTAAGTTGGTGCATGTATAAGCACAGACCTTAACTAAACTTCTGACTATTATGTAGGGTAATCTTCAACAAAAAATTCTAAAGATATAGATTGTTTAAATAATAAAATTAAATAGAAATTATCATTTTCATTCGTCATTTTGTGAAAAGCTTTAAATAAATCCTATTTAAAAACATTTTTTTAAAGAATTCAAAAGAATATGACAGATACTTTAGCATACTAGTATCACTTTTTAGACCAGACACTAATCGTATTTAGTAATATAAAGCAATAAAAAAATAAAAAAAGAAAGTAGTACTGATCAATAAATTATAATGTTAAAAAGAGACAATGGGACTGAGCATATATCAAATAGATTAAAATTCTACAATGCTACCTACAATTTATTTTTTGTATTATATAATTGCAAATGATAAGTCTTATAGATTTCAGGCTTATTGTGCATGTCCAGATATGTTTGAAATGTACCAGTTTCTTGAACAGGTATATTTATCAGAGGGTTTATATCTCAAATATTATGAATAACTAACAAAAATATCAAAATATATGAAAATCTGATATATTTCAGACTATCAATAGTTAAATATTTTACAATCAGTTCTATTAAACTATATCAATACAATTCTCAGCAAATAAGTAATATATTTATAATGTATTGCTCACTAGCATAATTTCTAGTAGAAAATAGGGCTACTTCCTAAACACTGTTTGTATAATATTTTGTCGTAAATAAATTTTCTTTGATCTTATATAAATAATGCTTTGTAGGTGTAAAATAGAAAGATTTATACTGCAATATACACTAATGAAAAAACTTAAAGAAAAATATATTTTTATATTAGAAGAATAAAAAATAAGTGTTAAAAAAAATATCTTTTTTAGCATTCTACCCTTATCAGTAGGCCTACTATATTTTTGTATTAGTATGTAATAAAGTGTATGTAAAGAATGTCAATCCATAATATTGGTGTTGTTGTTTTGTATTTTTCTTTTGTCCTATTTGATTAGTTGTCAAGTCACCTTAAAAAAAGGATGTGTCTCAAATATGTACCAAGCAATAGATAGAAAGCATCATTATGTTAGTAATCAAAGATTCAGAAAGCATTAGAACTAGACATCAAATTATAAAAATAATTATTCAGATGTTAATTTGAGAGGCCAAAAATGTTAGAACTGTTTTTAGTGTTAGTCAATACATAATGGTACACAAGCCTACATAATATTCACATATTTAATTAAATACTAATGACAATGGATGAAGTAGTTTTTGAATTAGTGGTATAGATGTTTGCTGTATTTTATAAAAAGAACATCAATATCATGAAAAAGAAATATTTAAATGTTTTTTATTACAATATAAAGTATTAAAAGAAATGTCAAAGTATAAGAAATCAGAATGAAATAATAGAGAAATAAATAATGACCAAGTCTCTACAAAGATATTTCCATGTCATGTCATACAAGCTTGTTGGTAATTGGGATATAAGTAGCTTTCTTAGCACATTAGCATTACTGCTAGTGTCAAGTTTTTCCAAATTCAATGTCATGTATAGCAATTTAGAAATTTCGATTATTCTTTATGTTAAAAATTTCATTTTGTTTAAAGGTTTTTCAGATCTGAAACCATTTCATAGCAGAATTATTTTAAAAACTCTAAAGGATGATTATAGTGGTCATTGTGCTGCCACTTGACGTCCCATTAACCATAGGCCACAGAAACAGATGGCATTTATACCATCTACCCTATAGACCACAAGGTCTGAAAGGAAAACTTTACTTAAAGGATGATTAGTGAAAATGTGTTGGTTATGAACAGTAATGTTGAACACTTATTTTTGTTCGCATAAAATCAATAACCATCTCCCTTCATTTAGTTCTTCCTCCAGTGATAGAGGATGTCATTAGTCAGGAGTGGTGCTTTAAACAATGTCTTCCCTTAGAGGTGTAAGTAATGACTAATGATTTGTTCTGTTACTGCTGAGATCAGCTTATATGACATTCTATTTAATGTATAATTTTAGAGTAGAGAAATGAGTAGAAAAAAAACTGACAAAGAACCAAAACTCTTACCCTTTTCTGTAAAGCAGAAGAGATTCAGGCATCAAAAAGATATCATATAATGTATATATATGCAAGTGATGATAGTTATATACAAATCCACATCAATTCCATAACTCATTAATTGCATTTTGAAAAAAAAAACATTTTGTGCTAAGGGAATGAAGAAGTCGTTTGATATAAGAAGACATTTTGATTTAGTTTGTTTTTTTATGTCAGTATACCACAACACTCAAAAGTTAAGAATTAAACATTTTTGTGTTGTTGTTTTTTTGTCCAATACTAGATACTTTGTGATAAGTTTTAGAAAGCTTTGGCTTGGAAACAAAGTTTGCAGAAGATAAAAATAATATTTTTTTCTTCCATGGTTTCCATGATTGTAGTCAGTATTATTCAAGATTATTAAAAAAATTAGATACAACTGTATAAAGTTGTATATATTAAACTTCAATAAATTTAATTAAACTAAATTTACTCAAACTATATTTTATAAATATATTTGTTAGAGCTCATAAAATTTCTTTAAAAATACAAGTATTTGTATAGATCTATATTCACATGGATTTTATTTTTCTTTCAGTTCTATCAAATATTCTTTAACTTTTAAAAGAAAATGTAGGACTGATTAAATCTTCTGCATAAAAATTATATTCATAAGGATAGTAAATGTTTGACAAAGTAGGAAACTAAAACAACTAAAGTGATGATATTAATCTCTATGATTGTTAAACTAATGCCATGATCTAAACTTTTTTGGGTGCTGAAACCAATTTGAATCTAAAGTGTTCCTAGGTGTCTATCACACAGGCAAAACATAAGTTAAAAGTGAGTTAATAAAACAAAACAAAAAAACAATCATTTTGATAAAATCTTGGAATGAGTTATAATATATTATAAAACAAACTTTTCAGCATTTATTTTTATTCAAGACTCAGAAACCACAAATAGTAAGTTAATCTGGCAATATGAGTCTTAAGAATAAAAAACACAATGTAGACAGATAAATAATGTACAATTCACTTAATTTTTCATTCCTTAGTCAGTGATAGATTATAAATAATAAATATTTAGGGTGCCCTTGAGTATACCCAACTCTGATCGGTACCTGACTTTAGTTGGGGAAATTAAAGGCAGTTGGTCATTGTGCAGGCCTCATGACACCCAAACCGTTGTCCAAAGAAATAGATGATCTTAACATCATCTGCCATATAGATTCAAGGGGAACTTTACATTGAGAAAGATTTAATTGAGTTTTAGATCTTTGATAGAATGATAACACAGATTATTAAATTTTCAAAGTTTGTTAGAAAATATTTCAGAGCTAGCCCTAACAAGGACCTTTTTTTAATACAAGTTTTTCAACTACTTCAAAGGTTTTAATTTAGTTTAGTGCTGACTTTTATTACTACTCAACACAGACCAATGACATGTGTAGCTTTTGCTTGCAAGATAATAATTTAAACATTAGCTTTAACCTAGTAACTCCAAGTTATTCTAAGTTGAACATATTATTTGTGTCTTAGAATAAAATCATTTTTTTTGTATCAAATACATTTGAAACATTGTGATACATAAAAACAAGACTTTGTTACTAATAAACAAACAGAAGTATAAAGAAAGAAAATATTGAGTGTCTGAATTAGAATTTTAGATCTTATAAAGAAAGGTATCTTCAAAAATTTGACTTATGACTCATTTTGCCAGAAAAGTTGTTAAAAACTGCAAACACTTTTGCATTCCTGAATCTATATCATCTTAGGCATGAGAATAAAAATCACAGGCATAAAAAGAATAAGTTACCTGCGTCAGAAGGATGTTGTCAAAGAGGAGCTGTGTGGCCTTCTGGTCCTTGGTGATATCAGCATTGGCGTGCATGCCAAATATCTCTGGAGATGGATTGAGAGGCAGGTTTCTGGTGTACTCAAGGTAGGATTCATACTGTAAAAAGTGGCATTGTTAACATTACCCTTAAGTAGTAGATTGAACGATTGAATCAACTGTGTAGGACAAAATAATTGTTTAAAAAAAGTATTTTAATTTAAGACTTTTGATTCAGAAGTCAAAAGAAAAAAAAAGTCTATCATACAGTGGCAAAACCTATTCTGTAAATTAACAGCTAGTTGTTTTCTTTGATTTAAAAAAGTGAATTTTTTAAATTATGAAATTTTACAGAAACTGTTTTATTTACTTTAAAAAAAAATTTTTATAATAGATTATTAGTTATAATACACTTGCTGTGTTACAAAAATTGAAACAGTAACATACTAGTTAAAATTCTCAGAATATAAAAAAATGTCAAAGTTTAAACAATTCTCTAACCTCTCCTTCAGGGGGACTATAGTAATAGCCAGAGTCATCAAAGAGGTATTTCTCTTTCTCCACAATGTCTGGACAATAGAACTGGTTGAGTATGGTCAGAAGTGTTCTCCTGTCCCAGTCGTCTGTGACACGTCCACCATAGTTGCACTCACCAGTTAAGTAACGTAAAGCTTCAAACTGGACTTCCTGTTCAAACCAAAGAGATAAAATATCTCATTAGAATTTGCTCTTCTTGAGGTATATTTTAAGAAACAAAATAAAACTTAAATGTAATGATGTCTATATAATTATGCTTTTTCAGTAAAAAAAATAAAATAATAATTTTATTTATAAAGCGCTGTTAACAAACAAAATGTAGACTCAAGGCACTGTAAAAACATTACAAACAAAAACATATGACATGACAAACTAATATAAAAAAGTTCTAAACAAATAGGTCTTAATGTTCTTCTTAAAAGTAGTGAAGCTAGTTGTCTGTCTGAGATCAATTAGGAGTGAATAATTAACTGATCTATATTGAGCACTAAAACTAAGGGAAAAAATCATGGGTTGCCTTCGAAAGTACAAATTTATTTTAAATGCTGTTTAAATATTTTTAAAATAACTTTTGTAGTTAAACACTTTTAAAATAAATAAGAACATAATACTTGATGCTAAAGGAGATAGCTAATTTTTTTTTTTTACAAAAAAGAATTTTAAAATATGGTGAATAACTTTAATTCATTCATTGGTCACATACATCATACTCATTGAGAAACATCTGCAGCTGTTGTACGCTAATACGCAAATCTGTCTCGTTGTACTCATAAGGAATATTCCATCCAAGTGGACCAAACTTCCTCCTTTCTTGTACAAGAGCGTGGAAAAAGCATAAACCATACAACATCTTCTTGAATCTAGCCTGCAGAATAATAACAATGTTTGGTGGATTTAAGATAGGTCGTTAATGAACAGGCTTTTTATGGTTGGCTATTGTTAATGTATTCAGACTTCATTATGAAAGTTTGGGGTTTGGAACCATGCCCTTTTTCTAGAAAAAGAAATTGTCTAGCTTATAAGATATGTTGGATGTAAATTATCAGGACATTATGTCTGTAAAGTTTTAGGTACGTTCCAATCAGAGACATGGCTTAAATAAAACTTCCTCACAGTGGAAGTAAAATTAAATTGATGGTCAAGCCTTAAAAATAACTGCTTTTAAAATAAAATAGAAAGTTTCAACAAAAACTTCAAAAAATTTTGAATAGAAAAAAGATTACTAGTAGTTTTTGTCTCTACATAATCATGCTTTCTAATAGAATATAAGTACAAAAGAGAAAAAAAAACTAAGTGACAAATAAAAGCTTCTGTCATAACAATCTTTTTCATTTAAGATGGCTGCCTGGTCGAGCGGTTTGCACGCTGGACTGTCGTTTGGATTTATCGATGGTACCGGGTTCAAACCCTGCCCGCTCCCATCCCCCGTCGTCCTGCGGGAGGTTTGGACTAGGAAGTAACTCTGAAGGAACATCCGAAACATGTAAAACATTTTACAAACAAACATTTTTACAAGAAATCATAAAAAAAAAATGCAAGAGAATCTGCAAAATTATGGCCATTTTGTAAAAAGCAGTAATTAGAATAAGAAATAAAAAAAGTACATGAAAAAATGTAAAGTGCGTACCGGTTGCTTGCACCCATTGAAAAATTCTTGATCTGAAATGGGATCACTCATGTATGACTTGATAATATTGAACCTTAGCCCACTGGGTGGCTCATTAGTCATTTTGACACCATTTTGCAAGATGGACACTGGGAAATTGTCTGATGGATATGATGTCAGCCATAAGCGGAAATCAGGGTGTGTAGCTTCCGGGTTGAATTCCTACAAAAAAGAAATGTAAAGTGTATTTCTTTTTTGTATACAAGTTGATATTTAGAATTAAATAATTTAGAGAATATGGGCTGAATTCATTTAAGTATTTGCTATGATCTACAAGCAAACGTCGATGACGGAAGAAAATCTTAAACAACCACCGGCAGACAATGGGTATGCTTGTCCTGAGTGTGGCAAAATATTAAGTCACAGCTGGGCTGCATAGCCATGGGAAATACTGCATTCCTCATTAATCTTCAAACTTGAAGATAAGCCTTAATATTATTATTATTATGATGTACAATATTTACATACATAATTACATAACATAATTACATAATTACTTATTGGTGTTAAATAAAATATTACAGTGGCTTGAAAGAAACAGAGAGAATGTATTTCAACCCCAACTAATACTAGTTTACAGTTAATAAACTAATCATAATTTGCAATGCAGTGCTACTGTGAATTCAAATAACAGTCGACTCTTTAGCTTTGACTGAACAGAATATTATTCTTCCTAATTTCTAGATAAATCGAATGTGTATTTATTTACAGATATGGTAGAGCAATAAATAACTCTATTGATAATGAAAAAGAATAATTCCAAACTTACTTCACAAATCTTCTCAAGAGTTGGCATCCAGGATGAGGCAAGGTGACAGTTCTGAAGCATGACCCATGTGCCTTCTTTAACACCTTTCTCTATCATTTTCAAAGCTATTGGACCTTGACCTTGGCCAAGTGAAAGGGAGTCAAATTTTGCTCCACCAAAGCCCTTAAAGGAAAAAAACAGCATTTGAACATATAGATTGTCAGAGTATAATTATGTCCTTTCTTTTTTTACTTTTATATTTAGATTAGTTAATGCTATCTGTTTTAGTCTTCTAAAGATTCACTGCAGCTTCAATACAAATGAACTATTTATGTATAGATTTACAAGCGTATTTATACAATTATTTAAGCAAAGACAAGACATTACTTGGTCGTCTGCAAACTTCAACAAGGCAGCCATGGGGTCAGCTCCAGGGGAGAGAACAAACAGCAAAGGAGCACAGCAATTACTGTCTCCAAAAGCTTTTGGAAGGTCAAAGGGTGGAGGCTCAATGAATCTTTTACCAATTTTTTCAGTCACAAATTCTTGAACAGCTGGGATAACCTGATTGAGCGCAAAATAATATGTAAGAGAAAATCTTAAAAGTGTTTTAACTAAAGTAAACAAGTAACATAATAAGAAAACAAATTCCTCTTTCATAAATATAATAGAAAACCATTATTTTTCATTCTATATATTTCTTGTAATGTTTATTAAGAGTCTTTCCAATGAGCTCTACATCATCATAATGTTATATTAACAATCCAGTTAATGATTTCTTCATAAGATGGAATACAAAATGTTCATGTACATCTATTTATTTATTTAACTTATTAGATACAATGACACATTTGAGTTGAATAAGGGAATTCCCACTGAGGAATTGTCCAAATGTAATGTAAGATGATTATATTTTGAAATGTCATGATGGTCAAACCAGAGTTAACACTTTTTGGCCAATTAACCAGTATTTTTTTTCCCAAAGAAATGTATAAACTATTAAATTTAAAGGAAATTAGTTAAAGCTGTTTTCCAAATAACAGTCCAGAGTCCATGTTTCACCTTTCTGAGCCTATGCAGAATCTGAAAGCTAATGGGAAGAACTGTAAAAAAAAAAACTTTCATAGGCAATTATGTCTACATTTTCAACCAAATGAAATCTGATAAGTAGAATACCTTGTCTGGTCTGAAGCATCGTAGAACAAGCAGTCTCTGGAAAGATCCAAGCTTCTGATTCCAGTCTCCAGGCAATGGTTCATGATGAGGTTCCTAGTTGGTGTTAAAAATAATGGAATAGATACCCCAAAAGTCTAAAAATTACAAGTTTATAAAAATATGGTACCCTACAGTAAGTATTTAATTGAAAATATGTGTATCTCCCCCTTGTATGATAATTATCTTGACAAAAGAGAAGAGAGAAAAAAACACTTCCTTCAATTTTAAATAGTAAAACTGTTATGTTGTGTAAACTATGCTTATTTTATCTTATCCAATAAAATACATACATCTAATTGGCTATTTAAACTATCAACACTGACAAACAAACAAAAACACAGTAGCAATCAAGCTGCTAAACTTAAAAATTAAAAACAGAATACTCCACTTAAGATGAAGAGATAATAAGCCCTATAAGAATGAGCTCTTAAAAGAATCCCAAATTTAAGATTATCAATCATCTCAGCATTCAATAGTAGCATATAAAATATAACACTGACCAGGCTGTCGTAGAGCACCTTCCACTGATCTTTCTGGGTCATCAGTTTTTTGCGAATGTCCTTGAAGTTCTCAAGCTCATCCAGACGGCACAGCTCATCCCAGGACTTGGATGGCAGCCAGGCTGTTGGGTTGGAATGTGGGTTGTCCAGGCCAATGCCACCAGTCAGCAGGAACCGCCACTCTTCCTCGTTGACTTCTTTGTTATGTTTTTGAATGTTAACACATAGAAGGAAGGAGAACAGTAACTGAGGAGATTTTTTAAAAAATTGTCAAACTTTATAATTTAATGTTTCCAACAGATTATGCAAGTAATTATTTATGATTATAACACATACCAATAATTTAATGCATATAATGCATACAAATAATTTAATGCATATTATGCATACCAATAATCTTACAGCTGTCCATTGTATTTTTCAGTTTGGAGAAATTTAAAACTCCACAATAAAATTTAAATAGTTTGGGCTCTATAAAAACTAAGAGTTTCTTCTTTAGAAAAGTTTCATTATTTAACTCTTTCTCTTCTCATTGATTTGACTTTATTAAATTATACACTAATTTTTTTGTTTTATAAACTTCTCCTATAATTCTATACAAAAATGACATTTTCTGATTACAAAAAAAATGTTATTGAAGTTTTATAATAACAGGGTAAAATGTACAAATCTGAAAAATAAACTATTCTGTCAGAACATTGAAAATTACGGAGATTAAGAGTTAACAAAATATAAAATACTTGTTTATTTTTGAAATACTTAGTCAATAAAAAAACATTTGAGTTATCCTTGTTTACTTTATAAAATATGTTTATTTATAGCAGTTTATAGCAACAATAACTTACAACAGAGTAACAGTAGCCTAACATTGGTTAGGTAAGTAAAATAAAATATTGATACTAATAAGATAGGCTAAAGTAAGTTAAGAGCAAAAGTGTTTACATTAGGCTTTGTTTTCCCCATACTTACTTTGTCTTTTTCAAAAAGGGACCTGCAGACGTTACAGTACAGTGAGTAGGTGAAGTGGTTGTGGAGGTGGTGCAGGCGTTGAGCCAGGTCCTCAGACTTCTCTGCATTCTCAATAGATAGGATGAACAGGTTGATGAACCAGGTGAGAGAATACTGGTACATGGGCTCAATGTTGGCCAAGTCAGCAATGGAGAAAAACAAAATGGTGCTGTGAACAGCAATAGGTTTGTAACCCATACGAGCTGTGTCAATCTTCTTCTCTGTAACCTCAGCTATTGCCTGGAGAAATAGTTTTAGAATATATTTAAAAATCTACATTTTTTTTTTAAATAATGAAAATAGTAATTCAGAAAATGTTATTTTATTCTGTTGATTACTTAAATCATAAGGATGCACTTTAGGTGACTGCAAGATGTCACAATTGGATTTGACTGTAAATAGTTTAGAGATTGGAGAGAAATAGTAGGGCTTTCAGACAGTGAATATCGTATATAGCAACAAAGGCAAGACTGTTCCTATTGTGCAATAAAACTTTGTTTCCAACCATCTGAAGTGGACTCCGTCATTTCTTTTATATGTCTTTGTCAATGTTTTGAATACATTTAACATTGCACCAATTGTAAGACAAATTTCCTCACGGATAATAAAGAATTTTTTTTCTAGCACGGCACACTTAAAGAGTAATCATTTAACCAACATTGGGTTTTTTCTTAATTTTTTTTTTCCCTTTTTATTCCCTATAAACCCTAGAGAAGAGAAGCCTGTATACAATTAAATGGCTGATCAAAACTGTATAACGTGTGTTTGCTATAAAAACGTGAATAGTGAAAAGGTTATTGAAGTATAAAGATTCTTCTCAAATAAAATGTTTCTGTAGCGTGTTATTGATATTGATTTGTTTTGAGTTACTAAAATAGTTCATAATAAGCTCACAGGGGAAAGAAGGTTTAGATTTATGTGTTTAAAAAGATATGGTTTGCCTATTCCTTGTATTTAGATTTCCATGAATGTAAACAATCAGCCATCAGACTAACATTATTTCCTGCATTTAGATTTCCAATAAAGAAAAAAAAACAAATATCAGATATTTCTAAACAAAATTTTAAGTAATATTATTTTTTTTAATGACTTCACATTACTAGTGCAAAAAAAAAAACTGTACCTGTTTTTCTGAAATTTCATTGGCGAGTTTCTTAGATGATGACAAAACTTTGATGGCTGTTTCATCCTCTAGAATGTTACCTTCTGATGTAGAAAGAACTTCTAGAATTTTATCTTCTATCTCTTTTAATTGCCTGGAAATTATTAGTTGTTATTATTTAGAAAACCATTTATAAGATACTGCAGTACTAAGTAAAAATGGAAAGTATTTAAATAATAAAATAGAAGTGTACTTTATTGTTTTGATTCGTTTTTATAAACAAAAATACTGCATATTAGATACATATACCAATTTTATATAAAAATAAAAAGAAGTTATTGTGTATTAATAATGAGATTTTTATATAGTTTGATATTGTTTAATTTTTTAAATTACACAAGAAGCATACTTTTTATTGGCTGCACTCTGTAAGATGAGCTGGTTTTTCTCCTCCTCCAGCTCTGGGCGCTCCTTGGCTACAACAATGCCCAGTAGCTGGTCCTCCAAACCTTCAGGTGTAATCATAAAGTTCAACAAGGTCACCTAAAATAGAAGATCAAGACAATGTCATTACACATATATATGTATGGCATTTAAAATTTCTGTATGTTTAAAATGTATCACCAACCACCTCATACCCTGCTTATGGCAACTAATATAATGAAGTAATGGCTTGTCAAGAATGTGGGATGTGCGAGAGGCCATAACAGCTTGGCTAGGGCTTAGCCACCTAACAGGTGGGCTCTAGTTCGAATACCAACTAGAGCAGAGTTGTGTTTGCTGAGTGCTTGAAGACAGAATGGAAACCTTCTCCCAGATACCCCCTTCCCCACACTGGTTCACAAAAGAGATTGGACCAAAGAGCACTGTGCATGTTATAAGCATTAAAGATACACTATATAAAAGCAATAAGATGCTTTAAGAATTATGTTATTCAATTAAATTTTTTAAAACAATAGGGGTAGCTGCCTGGCCATGGAAAAAAGCGCAACAGACTTTTGCGTCTCCAGATAAGAATGCTACACACTATCATCCCCTCCCATTTGGAAGGAAGTTTGGGCTATGATGTTATCTTCATTTCTGAAAGAACATCAGAAACTTACAATTACAGTCAAACCAGATTCTTTTTTTTTCTAAACCCTTTTAAAAACAAGATCCAAGTCTTGAGTGCAGCTTTGAATTTCATCTAAAATTTTAGAGGCAACAGCAGTCCTAGGGAGATAATACAGATTTGGTCATGCTGTAAGCTTGAAGATATATTTTGTTAATTCCAAGACACAAACTAACTATGACTGCAGTCTCAGGGAGAAACAGATGACCTTAACATCATCCCTATAGATTGCAAGGTCTGAAAGGGACACTTTACTTTAAAAATACACAGACTAACCTTGACTGCAGTCTCAGGGAGGTAATGTGGATTTCTCAACTTGGTGGTGATATAAAACTTGAAGTCATTGGAATACTCAATGGTGGAGTCTCCCAACTTGATGCACAGACTTCCACCCTGCTTGAAGGTTTGTTTCAGCAGTAAAGACTCCAGGATAGGGTCCAACTCCTCAGCCACATTCTCCAACAGAACCTGTTCAACACAAATGGAGATTTGTAAAGAAAAAGAATCTTAACCTGAGTAAAAATGTATCTACAAAACATTCACAAGTTTATACTATTTCTTTGTCAAGAGCAATTTAATTTTTCATAACATTATCACTACATATTTAAAATAGCTTGATGTGTAAAGTTGGCACCTTCAAAAGTTGTTAACCAAAAGCAACACACAAAATTCTAAGGTCCCATATGTTGTAAGATGAAATATTTCTTACTGGGGTTCCAAATTGTATACAGTTTTCAAGAGTCCTGACAAAGTCTGCATCACTCAATTTTATGACATGCAGGTTGTTGGCCTTTTCCATGTTCTTCACCCACTTGTTGGCCTGGCCTTGAGGGTCAATCATTAGTGGCCAGCGGCGAGCATTGCTGGAAAGAATTTAACATGAGCTAAAGTAACTATGAAACTCAATTAAGGACAATACATTTTGGATAAAAATGTTTAAGAATAAGATCTATTTAAGGAGCAGCTTTATAAAGAAAAACACTTACCTAATAATGATGCCATTTTCCAAAGAGAAGTTATCTGTGGGAAGACCTGCAATATTCCATTCCCTAATTTTCACTGGTTCACCCAGGGTGTTGATTAGACTAAAGTCACTAGAGCAAGGTAGACTGTTTTCTTGCACTGTTTTCAGCCACTCATGAGCTGTCTCCTGAAAACATTTTTTAAATTTCAAAATTAAGTTTAAAGCTACTCTTATTTTTGCTGTGACTGATATCAAATTAAGTTTTTTTACTTACTTGTCTGAAAGCTGTGGTGAAGGCCCCAAGATAAGCAACAATCCCAGAAGACACCAGAACATCACCAGTCAAATTGATGTATTTCCTTCCTAGATCTTTAGCAGCCTGACTCCACCTAATCAATTTGAATTTTTATAAAAATATAATTCATTTATAACCCTAATTACTTCCCTATGGCAAATAAAGCATGTCTAATTATATTTTTAAGTTGTGTTAAAATATATTTTTAAAAAAGTGAAATCCTACATACACATATTTTATGCAAATTGTAAATGATCATAAAACAATTTTCTAGCATTACTAGTAGCATAAATACTTTTCAAGATGTATCTTATACTAATGTCAATAAAAAAATAAATTTTGAAACATATTGAGGGCCACCAATAGCGGAATATAATAAGACAATATTTAAAAGTTGTGAAGGCCCCACTTATTATAGAAACGAAAATTTAGGGTCTATATTTAATATAGAAGGCCCCACTTATTATAGTAACAAAAATTTAGGGTCTATATTTAATATAGAAGGCCCCACTTATTATAGAAACAAAAATTTAGGGTCTATATTTAATATTTCTCAGCACAGTAACCTTAAATCATTAATCAGGATTGTATAAATTGACTAGAAAAGTAAATTATTTGGCTTGGTTTTATTCTCATATTAATATAAGTGATGCATTTAACATAGCCATTGTAAACACTTTTTTTTTTCTCTGACAGAAAATCTGTAATGTATAAAATAGTAGAGATTAAGTGTAGTCTGTAGCCAATGGGGACAGGCCTGCCATTGAAAGAGGTTCTAACTAAGGCAAAAGACAGAATTTTGCATGGTGCCAATAGACTTAGGGATACGTAAAGGTAAAGGTTAAAGGCGTAGCCAATGATCATATGCCTACAGACCTGTCCTTTTCACCACCAAGTCCACCAATTAGCTGTTCTGCCCTGGCCAGTTTCTTGGTACAGAGGTCAACTTCATTCTCTAGTTCTGCTTTCCTTGCTTTGTTGGCCTCCAATTTTTGTTGCAGTTTGTTGAGTTTTTCCTAAATTTCACATTAAAAAGATAGTTCATCAAGCTAAATGACATAAAAGTTATCATAATAGCTTTTTAAGAATGTTTCTGAATCAGTGAAACATAATTTAAAGCCAATGGGGTTAGTAATTAGAATTAATTACATTATCTCACCTGAACTTCTCTGAGTGATGCTCTCTTCTTCTCCAGTGATGCCATGGCAACAGACAACTCCCCCTCTGCTTTCTTCAGAGATTCTTTCTTTGGTGCCACAACTTTAGCCACTCTAAATATAGAAAGTAGGTTAAAAAAATTTCAGATGATTGGCTGAGCTGCACATAAAAAAAAAATAAAATTCAAAGTAAAATTATGCATGTTTTCATAAAGTATTAAAGTGTCATTGGGTGTAAGAGATAGAGGTTTTTTGTTTCTGTGGGTAAAGGTTTGATGCATTTTAATGTTAAAAAGAATGACAAATTATCTCTACTTTTTCCCTTCACAGTAATACAGAATGTATTGATCATTTTGAGAAAACCTAAATAATAATATTGTTAAATAATTATGTTCAACTCACCCACTAATCTATAATGTACCATTCTTTTTTTTTTATTACATCACATGCTATGTACAATGCTAAGTAGGATTTTTACAATGATATTATAAATAATATTAAATTATTTTTTTTTTTTAATCATAAATAGTAATAAATGATAAGACATTTTTGTCTTTGGGTCTAAAGATTAAGGAAGAGTACAGATGTTCCTATGTTCACCAAACAAAGATTTACAAATGCATAAGTATACATGAAATTTCGACAGCATAATTGCTTTAACCCCTAACCCTAACTTACTTGTCATAAACATCCATGGCCCTGACCCACTTGCAGAGACCTTCACATGCAGTAGAAGCGACCTTGATCTTATCTGGATCAAAATCTGGATTGGGGATAAACTTAGTTCTGATGGTCTTCATGTAAGCTGCTGATATATTGTCCTGAAGACATGCAGAAAGAATGATTTATAGATCTAGTTATAGATATAGCTGAATGTTTATTAGCTGTTACAAATATAATTTTTTAACAAGTTTCAGTTATGTGAATATATATTGAACCCACCTTGTCAAAGGTGTGCAAATTTTCTAGGAATTTCATGTCTCCAAGCAGTTTCTTGGATGGGCCCCAGTAGTCTTCAATTTTCTTGCCTGAACCAGATGGATCTGGAATTCTGTCAGGCTTAACTCCCTTAAGGACACAAATACTTTCCATGACCAGACGCACACCATAAGGTGGAGATTTCATTGACTTCACAATGGTAATATCCTGTGGAAAAGAAAGAAAAAATTTATCAGTGTTCCTAACAACTAGCAAGGTAGTTAGATCTTCAGCATTAGTAATAATAACGAAATATTTTTTAAAGAAAAAATGAAATATGTTGGAAAATTTAACCTTAACAAATATTCTGCTATTGTACAGTTGCATATCTTAGCCTAATGTGTCTTAAGAGAAAGTGACTTTAATGAGTGTAAATTGTTGACTAAAAAGAAAGGGAACAAAACCTGCAAGTACATTTTAAACCTATATATCAAATTAAGAATTCTGTTACTAAGATAGTCCTCTAAGATTAATATGAAAGAAAACTTCAGGGATGATAATTAAAATTCAGAAAAAAATTAGCAGACCTGTTGTGTCAAGGTGTCCAGGGCAGCAAGTGCAGCATTCAGTGCAGGTAAGGCTTCAGCTAAGTCAGAGTCACATTCATCTTTGATGGCCTGGGCAGCTCTGGCCTGTTCATTGGCTACAGCCTCATCAGCTTTGACAACCTGGCATTACAAAAATTCAAGATCTTAATGGCAATGAAAAAAACAGAATAAACTATCCTGAGTATTCTCAGGGACAATGGAAGGCCTAACAGAATAAACTATCCAGTGTATTTTCAGGGACAAAAGCCTCTTATTGATGAATTATGATAAGCAAGTAAAATGGTTTTAAAAAAATAATGCCTATTGGATGATAATCATTTTAGTTTTATATTTTAAAAAAAAAATTTTTTGTTTTATAGATTCATAGATCATAATGACTGCATGTCAAGTTTTTTTTTTCTTTGTTTTTAATTAAAATTTTGACTGCATTTTTCAGATAGTATCCTAAATGAGAAAACTGAGCACTCCGTGAATGCAATTTTAGATAGTTAGACTGACCTTCTCAACTTTGGCCACTTCCACAGATTCAGTCTCAATGACAACCATGATCTCTGAGACTTCCTTTGAGGCCACCACAAGCTGTGGCTGGAGGTCTGTCAGTTCCTTCTGCATGACTGACACCTGGGAGGAGGCAGACTCCAGCTTCTCCAAACCAACTTCATACCTCTTCTTCTGTTTCATCACTTCTCTGGTTAGCAACAAACATTTTTAAGTTAAAATAATTAATGATGTCACAAATAAAATGATAGGAACTTTTATTTGCTTTGTTACATTACTTTGTAACATACTGGAATGTAATGAAAGGAACCAAAATTTAAATTGGTAAGCACTATTATAAATCTAAGTTGTTTGCTTGTATTATTTTTCAGACTGCAGATATGTTACATTTCCTCAAAAAGCACTTTTAATAACTAAATAATTTTTTTTTAAACTTAAAATAGGTGTACAGCTAAATGAAAATGACAATTCATGAAAAGTTATGTCTCCTTACTCTCGCTTCTTGTCCAGGAGTGTTTTGAATGTGCTAATCAGCTCCAAGTAAGATGTTGGGGTCACGTAGTTGTGTCGCTCCAGCTCCAGTAAAAACTTATCAGACACCTGCCAGGGCAAACAAATAAATGTATTAGAGAAATATTTCAAAAAGCAGAGCAGCAAAGCCTAGAAAACCTGTAACCAAAAAAAAATTGTTGTTTTCCTGGCATTTGTGAGAAGTAACTACATTCATCATGTCTTTTCAACAGTTATACAGAGGCAAGATAAAGCATTTATATAATCTTTTTTAAATGAATGAAAAATTAAAAGGTTTTTAAAAAGCCAATTTAAAAAAAATAAAAGTCAATTAAAAATAAAAAAAAAAGTAAAGTTCCCCTTTCAGACCTTGTGGTCTATAGGGCAGATGATGTAAAGGTCATCTGATTCTGTGGCCCACGGTTAACGAGGGTGTCATGTGGCCAGCACAACGACCAACCGCCTTTACTTTTCCCCAACTAATGTCAGGTACCCATTAGAGCTGGGTGGGCTCAAGGGCGCCCGAAAATCCCGAAATAAAAATCCCAGCCTTCACCAGGATTCGAACCCGGGACCTCCAGTATGGAAGCCAAGCACTTTACCGCTCCGCCACCGCGCCCCTCAATTAAAAATACATGTGAAAAAAACTGAAACAATTAACAAAAGTAATACACAGAGGTGGTACATACATCTCTTGTAGAAGTGTGAAAGTGTTTGCACATCTTTATGCATCCAGCTCTCTCCTCTTCTCCCATCTCAATCTCCTCCAAGAAACGTGAGGCCACAGCCTGAAGGGCATCTTCTGGCCAGCTCTGTACCAACACAAACATAAGTTTGGTCAAGTCAACAAACCATGAATGTTGTATTACAGAAATACCCAGAAAAAAAAATGGTTGAGTATTATTTTATGTTAGAAATGGTAAAAAAAAAGAATGATCTATCATGTGAACAATAATAATTATTAATGGGAATAGTTAATGATTGGGTGGGACATCTACATAGAATTCATTGAAGTTCCTGTTACATTTTTTAGTATTATGATTAAAAATAAATAAATGTTCAAAAATGAATTAATACTAAAAATGGTACAACCTTCATTAATTCTATACTAAAATATGAATTGGAGAGGAGAGAAAAAAAAGAAAAAGATAAGATAAGATAAGATAAGATAATTTTATTGATCCAATCTAATGGAAATTCAGTTTGATTACAACTTGACAAAGGTATTTAGAGAAACAAAAATAGCTGTAGGACTTCATTATTTAATTTAACATTGCAACATAGGGGGAAAAAGGTAGTTATAATTGGTCAGTTAGAGTCTATTAGAAAAGAGTGTTTTTGAGGTAACAAACATATGAGGTACTTAAACTAAAAGACTAAACCTCAACTTAAAAATGTCTAAAACTATGTTTAAGTTTAATATTAAAGTTTATAAAATAAATTGGCTGTTTCAAACAAAGCTCCATAAAATGACATGTGACTATGATATCTAGAAAACCAATCCTTGGCTAAGTTTTAAAGTACCGGACTAATAAGATTTTTAAATTACAAATAATACTAATATACAATATCTTTAATATAATGTAAGAAATTGAATATGTTAGAGATAACTTAACTCTTTTGTTCTACAATATATAAAGGAAGCTGAACAAATTATTTTGAATTCCATGAGTCATCCTTGTAATGGACAGATCAACAAAAACTAAAATAAATTTTCACATACCTGGAACCAGTCAATGGTACAGCAGTTCACCAAAGATGGGAATTTCCTCAAACGATTGCGGAAGGCATCACCGATGGGGCTCATGGCCAAAACAATGTGCAGCTGGTCTCTCACACGAGATATAAAAAGATTGAATAGAGCCACAATTGATCCATCTGTCTGCTTGGTTTTGTCCCTTTGTCTGGTTATCACAGAAAGATATTGTTTCTTAATTGGTCTCATCCTTTTTTCGTTTTATAGTTCTTATAACTCATTGTTTGAAAATTAACTATTGTTTTGTTTGATCTTCTTTAACTCAATGCATGCATCCAAAATGTAAAATTTTCTTTTAAAAAAGAGCTTATATAAGGGGAAGAGCTCTGCACTTTCAACTGTATCTCTCAAGAATGTTAATGTTATTTCCCTTTTTCAATATCAACCAAAATAATTAATAACCAATAATTTTTTAGTAATTGGTTAATTTTTTGTATATATTCTGTATTGCTTGTGCCAATGAATAATTGTGCAAAGTTTCAACTCGATCAGAGACTGGGCTTAGGAGAAACGTGTTCAATCTTTTTAGATGACAGACAGACAGACAGACAGATTGAGTTGATATAAGCTTAGTATTAACGTTTATCTATAAAATGTTAAACAGTTTTTTTTATGAAATGGGAATACAGATGATTGTATTTAAGACTAATGTGCAAATGTTTGTAGTAAGCAATGCCTAGGATGAATCACTTTTTAGTGTTTAGAACTTCAGTGTTTCAGCCATAAAATTTTCAAGAAAGATTGTATAAAAAAGTCTATAATTCTCTAAGTTTAAATTTTTTATAAAATTGAGAATACAGATCCATTTTTAATTGTTGCTGTTCTGTTCTAATGCTAATAGAAAATTATAAAGTTACATTTGGTTGTGTTTGCCTTTATTTTTTTAATCTGTAGTCTACCAAAACTATACACCCTTCGTCATTCAAAGACCATTACCTGTAATTCAAAGACCATTACCTGTCAATGACTCTCATTTTCTCACAGATTTCAGCTTTTTCATCTGCTGGGTAAAGGTTTGGCACTTCACCAGCATTCAAGAGATTGTTGATGTCTTCAAGGAAAGATTCCTGTTTGATCTGCACATACAGAGACAAATGGAAATTAGTTTTCAACTACTTTTATATACTATTCCAATTTTATATACACTTTTAAGAATTCAAAGCTTTAGAAAAAATGTTATAGAGAAAAATCTTTTTTTTTTTAAACTTTAAATCTAAACAGAATGGTTTAATATGATAGACATTACTTTTTAAAAAATCTCATTGCTAAATAGGTATAACATTTTTTAATATTACTGGCAAAAATAAAGTAAATAATAATTAAAAACATTAAAAAAATATTTTTAAAGTGTGACTTAATAATTAAAGAAGTTATATAAAACATTGTTTTATGCAAGCAATAAATATGTGACATAACCAGAATTATCAAATTTAATTTCTTCATTCACAGCAGTCTGAATGAAACTTCTTTTCTATGACATAGATGAGTAAAACTGAGTGAGACCAAAGTGTGATTAGTGGTAAATCTGTCTAAAGTGTTTAGTGAAACAATGTCTCATGTGACATGAAATGCCACACAGCTCAGTGAAACAATTTTCAAGGTGAGCTTCTCATGCATGTACCTCCATTTCTTCAGGTGGTAAAAATTCTAAGTCTTCCGTAAACAGAAGGTGGTGTAGCTTGAAATAATAACAATGGTAATTTCAAAGATAAGATTAAAACATGTATAAATGTTCTGAAATGGTCCAGTCTAGTTTTTATCTGTTAAATTTACATTATCAATAAAATTAAACAAATAATTGAATAGCTGCCTGTTCATGTAGTATACACTCTATATTATTGTCTTGAACCCAGCAAACATCTATTCCCTGCCATCCTATGAGAAATTTGGGCTAGGATGTAATGATCTCTAATTCTGAACAACCATCCAAAACATGTAAACCAAACAAACAAAAACATTTGCTATATATCTCGCCAAATGCAAAAGAGACAGTTGGAAAAGTTTGATAAAGACAAATCACACAACTAAAGTAAAGTACCCCTTTCAGACCTTGTGATCTATAGGGCAGATGATGTAAAGGTCATCTGATTCTGTGGCCTACGGTTTATGAGGGTGTCATGTGGCCAGCACAATGCCCAACAGCCTTAAAACACCCCAACTAATGTCAGGTACTCAATAGAGTTGAGTGGACTAAAGGGCATCCTAAAATTTCATTTTTGTTTATCTCAGTTTCAATTTCAACCCAACACCTCTTGGTTAGGAAGCCAAGCACTTCACCACTCAGCCGCCATGCCCATGAACACATAACTGCAAGCCACCATGCCCATGAACACATAACTGCAAGCCACCATGCCCATGAACACATAACTGCAAGCCACCAGGCCCATGAACACATAACTGCTAGGCCCTAAAGTGAAATTTATAGCAAAGGAAGCCTTGACAGCAGACACAGATACTAGATTTGCAGTAGTTTAAGACAAATATGTAAGTTTAATTTATAGTCACATTAAGACCAGCAATTTTATTATGCTTGACAACATGGACTTATTATTATTGTGAATAATGTAAATTGTTTTAATTACTTGAGTGTCTGAGAATAAAAACACGGCATGGTTCTCTGTTTCAGTAGACTTGCGCAAAATTCTCTTCAAGTCTTCGCGCCACTCAGTTGAAGTGTAGCTCTTGGAAATTTCTACCTACAAATTGAAATAAAAACAAGAATTTACAGCAAGATTGTCTTAACATTTCTGAAACATATCAGTATTGGAGAATCAGATTCTGATACCATAATACAACTGAAATAAAAGCTATTTTATTAATTGGCTTCTTTAAAAAAATATTATTATTTTGAAAAATTTTATAAGTAAACATGTTTCCTTTACAACTAATACATTCATGTGTTTCATAATTAACTTTAAAAAAAATAATTTTTTTTAGTTATTATTACAACAGTTATTATTACAACAGTAACACAAAATGGATTTCTTTTATTTTCTGATAAACTAACCTTACTATATATCAAGAATTTTTTTTTTATTTTTATATAACAATATTATCTTACTTGGAAAAGGTCATAATCTGCCATGTGAGTGGCCAGTCTGGTCAGAGACTGACGTCCAGAGCCTCCTACACCCACCAAGAGTGCATGACTCCTGGGCTGTTTTAATATTCTAGCTATTCTAGAGACATGTTCAATAGCAAACCTGTTCAAGGGGAAATAACAACATTATAACACCTTCTACAACAAACAGAACAATGCAACATCATCTGAATTAGCCAATTTGAAATTATTTAAATTTATGGGAAGAACAAATGTCAAAAAAATCATTACGGGGTACTTTAATAAAGACACTATTTTTTAATGGCTTTATCACTTTAATGTGTAAAATGGGTTATATAGATTCATTTGAAATGGATTATAGTTCCATTTATATTTAGAAGGGGTCTTGGATCATAGATGGGAAATACACTATAAGAAAGAAAAAGGTTGCTAAGCCTCAGGTGGTTTAAAAAATCCCCAACTTATGACCATGCATATGTATTAAGGACTAGCGACTTAAGTCACAAGAGAAGTTTCAAGGGGAAATACAGTGGATACACCAAAAATTCCAACAGATTTCAAAGTCCAACCAGCTCTGAAAATATCAGAGAGAGAAAAAAAAGTCATTTGTGCTAGTTGTACATTGCGCAGGTTTTTGCTGCTCTTTTTGACCTGTCTTTAAGCAAAGTCTGTAGTTGAAAAGGAAAACCATTTACTGTTGCATAAAGAATAAATAAGTAAAATGGATGCAGTAAATTTCCAATGTAACTGACCTGAAGAGTACAAGATTCATTGGTTTCCTGCTCATGTTGTTGAACTCCTCCAAGTAGCCTTCAGTTATATGTCGGAGGTTCTCAAGGTCTCTAACCTCTGTGTAGCTACGAGAGTCAGACTTAGGGTCAGAAAAGTCACAATACAGAAGTGAGCGCAGATCATCCTCTGTCACCTGTTACAACAACAAAGAAGGTAGAAATGATACATAATAGCATTTTTTTACTTTACATTCTGTGAGAAAATTAAAAGATCAACTATCATCCTCACAAAAATTCTAATCCAAAGGTTGTTTTTTTTTTATGTTTTTATGTTTATATTAAAATTTGAAAAAAAATATCAAAATCTGATTTTTAAAATGTCAGTCATCATTACCTTTCCATCATTGTCTGAATCAAGATGGCTGAATATATGATCAAAATCTTCACGCAATTTGTCCTTAACTATTTCTCTAGTAGATTTGAACAGCCAATCACGATCACTGTCATCAACTAGACGATCATAGTAGACTCTGAAAATCTAAAGAAAAAATCAATTTTTTTTTTAATTTTTCATATATATTTGAATCATGTTATTTATTTTTTTTATGATTTATAAATGCACTTAAAAATAAAATGACTATATCTTAAATAAGTAGCTTACACATTTAAAAAGATATCAAGGTAATAAATAAGTCAATAAAATGGTTTGTAGTGTAAGGCATGTATAAAACGTATACATATAACATACACATATAAAAGTTCCCCTTTCAGACCTTGTGGTCTATAGGGCAGATGATATAAAGTTCATCTCATTCTGTGGCCTACGGTTAACGAGGGTGTCATGTGGCCAGCACAACAACCTTTACTTTTCCCCAACTATAGTCAGGTACCCATTAGAGCCTGGTGGACTCAAGGGCACCCGAAAATCCCAAAATAAAAATCCCAGTCTTCACCAGGATTCGAACCCGGGACCTCCAGTATGGAAGCCAAGCGCTTTACCGCTCCGCCACCGCGCCCTTTATACACATATAACCTACAACAAATATACCAAGTTTTGAAGTCCTGGAGTTTACTTTAAGATTTAATGATGTTGTTAATTCTACTGGCACTTATGGTTACCTTATCCTGGTTTAATGCAAGACATTGATCAAGGAAATATGAGAGCTCCAAATTAACTTTTAATTTTTTTTACTACAAAGCATATTTACCTCATGGACCCAAAGTCTTTTCATGGATGTTGGCTCCTCCATAGTATCTGGAGTGGACAGAAGGACACCTTGGATGACACGAGAGAAGTCTCTCAGGTTGAATAGGTAGTGGGACTTGGTTGGTGTGGGCAACAGGTTCTGGAGAGCCTCTTTGTACACCTGGAGAGTAGCCTGGACAACTTGCTCAGCACATGGCTTGAATTCATTGCTGAAACCTCTGTCAAGTTGGAACAATGTTTGAGATAAATATTAGCTTAACCCATAACTAGCTTGTTGTGATGTCTATTTTGAGAACATCAAATTTCAACCATTTTTACAAGGTTTCTTCTTGCCGACCACTCAGACTTATTTTACACATCAACTAATCAATCAAGGTCTTAACATGAGATTTCTCCAGTACTTTTTTGATAATTTTGCCCAGTTAACTGAATGCACAGATGTCTTTTACTGAGATCTGATGTTTCAAAGCATTACAAAAGGCAGATAATGATGATGAAAAATACTAATTATAGAATAAAATTTCTCAATTAAGTTTAAATCTAAACCAAACAAGAGAACATTTCTGTAATTTTTATATCTATGCTACATAGGAAGGTGGGGTTGAGTGGTAAAGCACAAAGCTTCCAAACCCAGGGGTCCCAAGTTTGAATCCTGGTGAAGATTGGGATTTATAATTTCTGGAGCTTTAGAGCCACTCTGAGTCCACCTAGCTCTAGTCGGTACATGAAATTAGTTGGGGAAAATTAAAGGCAGTTGGTAATTGTGCTGGATTTAAAAACTGTGTCAGAATTTCTATTCAGATATAACCAGAAAAATACTAAGACTTTTGAATAAAATATATATAAATAGTTATTTTGATATTTCTGAGAACCACAATAGAAAAATCTAACTCTGACAATTTAAATCTCCTAAAAACCCACCTCGCACTGATGTGCCAGTCCATGATGTTTTTGAAGATTGTTATCATTGTGTCATCATCAAATTCATTGATTGTCACTGTGTTCAGGTGACGCAGGAATCTTGGAGTGATGGGATTGCGACCTCCACCTTTATCAAACAACAAAAAAAAATTTAATAAGCTCAGAAAACGTATGTAAAATAAGAAGAATTAATTTATTCTGGATAGCTTCACAGTGAAATTAAACCTCCATCTCGGATAAACAAACGAGAAAAAAAAAAATTTCTATTTATTTATTTTTCTTAGCACATGATGCTATTCACTCTGACCAATATTTCTTTAGCCTACTAGAGAGTAATGCCTTTAAACATGAAATGGTGAGCTGCAAATAGTTTATAAACTCAGTAAAAAGGAACAGACCAAAAATAAAGATAAGGAAATACCTGGTGGTCCCATTGCTCCCATAAACTGGATGTCAATAAGCTTGATGCCTGACGTGTCTTTTAGGTCATACCAGTTCCAGTGGTCCAGCCACTGCCGGAGTAATTCTATCGGTGGTTGAGCTCCATAGGTTTCCTGGAGTGGCATGTTTAGGTCATCCACAAATACAATCTAGCAAACAAAAAATATGGAAAACCTTAAAATCCTAAATTATTTGTTTATTAGAGTATGATTAACATTTCTTTTCTTAAGTAAAAAATAATTTGAATAATTAAAACAAAGCAAAAAAAAAATATTTATTTTAAAAATAAAAAAGAAATTTAAAAATAGTTTTAATATCAAGCATTAAAATGAATTTAAAATTTTAAGAGAGCATGTTAAACTATTTTCATTAAGCTCTAATCAATTAACATTGAAAGCAACTTAAAAGCTATAAACAAGCCATGATATTTCCAATTTAAAATTAGTATGACCTGATAGGAATAAAAATAATAAATTTTGCAGCTTACAGCCTTTTTGCCAAGTGGTGGACCAAAGACTCCCTTCCTTCTTCTGTCAAGTTTAGACATGATGATGTTCTGTGTCTGGTTGGCACTGGTCTGGGCAGAGAAGTTGATGATATTTGGTTTGTACACTTCCTTGTTCAATCTGTTCAGCAAGAAGTCCTAGAAGATCCCAACATTGGCATGAACATAAAATAAAGTGACATAAAAAGGAAAATACTAAGAGTGACAGTCACAATGAAATCAAGATAATTAACTAGTTAGCATTAAGTCAAGTGTGCATAGAAGTATTTATTATTTGTTAAAACAGTTGTAGTTGTTATTTTGAAAAATTCATCAGTGTAGATCAAAATTATTAAGTATACAAAAGTATACAAAACTTAGTCCTATGGGAATGGGGCTTTCTTGTCAATATGCTCTAATAGAATATTCTGTAAAGTTGTAGTTTAACCAGTTTAAACTTGTCTGTGCTGGATGTTGCGAAATCTGTAAGTTGCAGTTGGGGCTGCATAGCCTTGTAAAAAATACACTTCTCATTTATCTTCAGACTCAAAGACAAACCTTGTATATAAACTAAATTTATATATACATAGAGCTATCAAACATAATTAGTTACTTAGTCAAAAATTTAATCTTGAGAAAGTAATATGAACACTGATTATAATTATGATCTTTCTGATATTAAAAGGTTATGATGACTGAAGTGAACAGAATTTAAACCACTTTCAGAAAAGGATTATGATTGTTTCTAATATTCTTCATTTTCTATATTCAGACAATGTATTACACTACTTCACAAAATTAAACAAAAACATAACAACATTTAACCAGAAACAAAAAATATTTGAACTGTAAAAACACACAAAAAAAGAGAAGAGTAACAGAAAAAAAATAGCAACAGAAAGAAATGATTCTTCACATAAAGTACATTTGGGTTCATGTTTTTATTTCTGCAAGTTGTTGATATCAACCTGAAATTATTGCAAAAATTTCCTATTTGATAGAGGGTATCATTGTTTTTGAATACATTGTAAAAAAAAAAAAAAACTTTAAATTACTTTGAAATAGAAAAATGTTTAACAGGATCATGAGACAGTACTTACAGTTATATAACAGCTTTTGCCTGTTCCTGTTGGCCCTACAAACAGACAAGGCTTATTGTGTTGGACCATCATGTCCATCAGGGCATTGTACCTGACTGTGTCAATGGTGGGCACGATGATCTCATTGAAGAGGGCCTCTTTAGAAATGGGTGGGCTGTCTCTTATCTCTTCTGCCCATGGGACCCATTTACCAGATCCCTGGAGGAAAATATTTTATTATTCAATTTCATGTAGTGTTTACAATATAAATTCTGGCCAAAAAGAGTAAAGTAGGTTTATGTAAGAAAGTTTGTAATTAAGAATTTTTCAGATAGTGTAATGGAATTTTAAATTGGAATGTAAAGGTGGAAGTTGTTCAGTTTGTTGTGATTCATTGTTTAATTTGTGCCAACAATCATTCTATACCATCATGGTTGAATGTAGCTTTTGTATGCACAAATATAGAAAACTGCAAACAAATAAAACTACTTAATGCATATAGGCAAAGTTTAGTATTGTTTGTGTAAATGTGTGTTCTTATTGTATACTGGATACTGGAACATGTGTGGGGCAAAGAGTTTATTAAATATATAGCTAGAATTTGTTTTATAAATTATATTAACTTTCATTAACATCAAAACCAGTTAAGGGAATGGCTACAAACAAAATGGATGTCATAAAGTAGAAACTCACCTCTTTCACAAATTTGTAGTCATAGATCTTTCCCTTAGGTGGGTGTGGGTTAACATATGGTTTCAAGGGTGGTTCTATGAGGTCCACTAGGCCAATGGACTTTCTGGTTTCTTCTGTCATGCCTCCCTGTAATAAAAATATAAAAAAAAAAAATAGCATTAGTTTCAAAACTAGAATGTTAAGATTTTAGTAACAAATGAGCATATGATTTTATTTACATAAGTATAAATATATACATTTACATACAAAATTGGAGACTTACTGAGCTGAGTTCTCTGACTAGCTTATCAAATTTCAAACGACCTTTGTCATCACTGCTGCCACCTACTGACCAAGTCAAGGCAAACAGAAAGATACTCTGAAGACATACATAAAAAATACATAAGTTGCAATGCAAATTTTGTTAAAATCATAGAACTGCATAAACATAATGGGAACAGTGGAAGTATCTGATTAAAAATGGAGTTTGTATATAGTTAACCAACTAATGAAATAAAACAGGTTAGATCACAAACCTCCAACCAGGTAATGATTTCTCTCTCCTCCAGTTGGGCAACTTTAGCTTCATCATGGAACTCATCTAGCTGGCAGTCTATCAAATTCATCAGTGCCACCACCAAGTTGGAGTCTGTAGTAGGAGATAACTCCTTCAAAAAAAAAAAAGAATGTCTTGATTAAATAGTTCAAATATAAAATATTCACACAAATATCTCACATTTTCATAATAACAATCTATTAACTTTAAACAAACATTTTTTTCATTAAAAATTCATTAAGCTCTGTAAAAAAATTATAAATAGTTGCATTTATCATTATTAAAAATTAAAAGCAAACATTTTTCAAAAGGTAAAAAATAAACCAATGAATTAAATGCACTGAAATCCCAATGTGCTAGACATTACATTTTATTTTCAAAACTTTAAGAGTTTATCTATTAAGTAAATCTGTGTTTTGCCAATTCTTTAATGGAACACTGTGTAGTATGTCATTTGTTCTGTAAACAGAATGGCCTAGAATCTATCAGTATACCTCAACCATCCGAACCTCTTCATTAATGTGAAATAATAGTTAAAATCATTTTCCTGAAGGAACATCTAAAACTTCTAAAACACTGTGACCACTCTTTTAAATTAATCTCTCCTAAAGGAGCTGACTGCACACACATCTGTATTAAAACCTCTCCACAAGGACTCAGATTTAACACTTATCATAGCTAAGCACAAACAGTTAATAACAAGAGAAAAAATTTAAAGTGTGTTTTACCTTAACTCCACTTTTGTGGACCAACTGGAGTCCAGCATCAACAAATCTTTCAAACATGTCATTCAAGACACTCTTGTGGACCTCTGTCAATGTAGAGGGCAAACGATTCATCCAAGATTTCACCAGAGGTCGCCAACCTAGAGTCTGAGGTTCCATGTAAATCATACCACAGCGAGACACCTAAAATGTTGTTTTTTTAATACAAATTTTGTTTTGTCGTCAAATCAAGCGTACATATACAAGATCCATAATTCAGCATAAATTATTTTTTACGTATTACTTACTGTGGCAGGAGAGGCGACTTCCAAGTCCATTGGCTCAAAGATGAGGTTGGTGGTTGGAGCTAACTGGATGATCTCACCACTCATGAGACAGAGTTTTTTGTTGTCATCCAAGACAGTGTTCATGTTCTCAATCCAGATAGCATCCACAGGGCCATCAAATACCAACCACTTGCGATCTTCAGACTGGGAAAGAGAAGCAGCACAATCACATGTAAAAAATCCTTTTATATACTTTTATAATTTGAATGTTTTGTAAAATGTTTTGTAAAATGTTTTACATGTTTCAGAAATTCCTTCAGAGTTGAAGATAGTTATTTCCTAGTCCAAACCTCCCGCAGGACGACGGGGGATGGGAGCGGGCAGGGTTTGAACCCGGGACCATCGGTAAATCGATACGACAGTCCAGCGTGCAAACCGCTCGACCAGGCAGCCATGAAAAGAAGCTCCTGGGGGGTTAACTCTTTGTGTCAAAATATCTATTAGTGTATCAATTATCTTTGTTTAACATGTTTCTGATATTCCTTTGAATATTGTCCTGTTCCAAATCTCCTGCTGGATGGCAAGGATAGCAATGGGCAAGGTTTGAAAAGACAACAGTTCAAGTGTATGACCAGGAAGGCATACATGAATATTTGTTTAACATGTTTCAAATGTTCTTTCAGAGTTGAAGATAAATTGCTTCCTAGCTTAAACCTCCCTAGGATAATGAGGGATGGCAGTGGGCAGGCTATGAACCCAGGACCATCAAGAAGTCTGAATAACAGTCCAGTGTGTATACTGCACAACCAAGCAACTATCCTACAAATAATATCTCAAGTTTTCTCCCAATTACCAAGCAAGTAGACTAATATTTACACACAAAGGCAGCAGAATTGCACATAAATAAAACAGTTTCTATTTATTGACTTTTAATCCAACAAGTGCAGATGAGCCAATTGTTGGTATATTTACAATTACTTTATTCAGTCATTAATCAATCTACTTCTCATTCTATCAAACAATATGTATATATTTATATGTGTGTTTATATATTATATACATCATCCATATATCATTTGATCAATCCTATAATAAATCAAAATACTAACTGTAGATGTTGCGAATGCTCTGTAGGAAACAGCCAAAACACCATCAGACCACTCATGGGAAACAGGATCAAACTGACCATATAACTGACCCATAGTTATAGCCTTTGGATTAATCACTGTTATCTGGACTTTATTTTCATTCATCAAATCCTAGAATAAAGACATTTTTTAAAACTATACTAATTTTCTCAGAGTAAAATATTACTAATAACAATATTTCATTTGTAACAAATTTAACAAAAATGTACAGAAAATTAAATTGAAAGTTTAAAAAATAAAAACTTGCCTTTTCTTTGAGTGTTCCTAAAGCCATGGCAAGAGTTCTGTATGCACTTGTCTTTCCACCCAAAGGCTCACCAACAATCATAAAACCGTGACGAACAATCATCATTTCATATATCTAGAATTATTAGCATAAACCAGCAGTAATGTTAAGTAATAAATCCAAACCAGTATTCAAAAGATATTTTTTACATGCATTACTAACTGAATGAAAGGATGTGATATACCAGACAAGGGCCTTACATTGAATGTAGAGCCACTGAAATGGATGGAAATGATAAAGAGAAGATAATTACTTGCTTATTCCAACTTACACAATAAAAGAAATTTGAAGCAATATTTTTTATATGGTTAAAAGACCACCAAAAATTCATTTCCTTGTGAAAATGAAACAAATAATGTGACTGAACATCTAACTGGCTTTAGTATGCATGTATTGCATTATCAGTAAAACTTGTCCATAATAGCTCCTTTTAAAACACAACAAACAAGCAAAAAAAAAGTTCGTTTATTTTTTTCAGTTAACCAAGCATGAGGAAGTGGAAACTGGTACCAACCTGTTGGATCTTCTCCAAGAAAAAGTTTGTGCACTGCAAGTTTTCTCTCTCGCAGTTTTCTTTGACTGCAATGTTCAAGTCAACATAGTCAGGTTCAGGGAGCTTTACACCAGGGAACAGATCAGAGGTAATGCCGTGGAACAGTGGTAAGTCATGGTTCAAGAACTTAGGCAAGTTGACATCGATGATGGAGCGCAACATCAGGATGTTCTCATCTTCATCTGGATATTTGAGCTGTACACAGAGAATTTTTTTTTTCATGCAAGCAGAAATTTTATTTATTTTATTTAACATTAACAGCAATACAAAAGGATTAATTTATACAATTTGGAATTTTTAGTTTCAAACTAAGAAATTTTAACATCATAATTCCTGAAAATTTTGAAAGAGGAAGTTTTAAAAAATGAATATATCTACAGAATTCAATTTTCACCTTAATATTTCAAAAGGCAAAAAAAAATGTTAAAAAATGCAAACTATTAAGGAACAGAGTGCCAGGAGAGCTGAAAAGAGATCAATGAATATATATATAGATATATATGTTTTTACTTTCAGATTGGCTGCAGCTGTCAGCACAGACTTTACAGCCCTCATGCCGTAGTCGTAGTGGTGTTGTGATGAGAGCTGCTCAGAGCACAGACGATAGACTGCTACGATCTTCACAGACAGTGGTCTGGCATTGACAAAGCCACAAGAGTAGAGAGAGATCTCTGCAATGAGAGCATAGTCTGGAACCATCATGGCGACTGTTCGGAACAAAGCCTGCAAAATAAAACATGTGATATGTGAATTTGAAACAAAAATCATTCATTTATTACATTAACTAATGTACATCGGTGGTTAAGGTTATTAAGAAAGTCATGTTTAAAAAAAAAAACTCTGCATAACCAATTTAATATACACAAGCTTATATAAGGGAGTGAACTCTGCACTTACAACTACATCTCTAAATAATATAGAAGTTATTTCCCTTATTGAATCTTACCCAAAAATATATATAATTACCAATAATTAATTGACAAACAGGTTGACTTTTTATTGATTTATATTTTGTTAGGTATAATAAATAATTGTTTAACTCTTTCTCTCCATAATTATTTACCACATTCTGATGGAATCAACGTTGGTATCGTCAGTTAGGAGAGAAAGAATTAAAACTTCAACTTGATCCGACATTCAGTGTAGGAGAAATAATATATTCAATTATTTAAGGGATGAAGCCTTACATTTTAGCCATATGTGAAGGATTAATTTTCCTAGATGGTATCAAGCAAAATAATTAATTACCATTAAAATGTGAATGATGGTTTAATTGTTTTTATTAATGTCTCGTCCATGTCAATGAATAATTTGAACTATTTCTACTTGATACGGGAATGGGTATGGGAGAAAAAACTTTTTACCAGAAAGACAGAGAGACAGAGTGAGTTGATATAAGATTTGTAAAAAGATTGGCATCATTACTTATTGTACTCACTGAAACCAAACACATAAAAAATATCAAATTAATTTTCTCAATTTTCACTTAAAATTTTGCTGGTTTTTTTTATATATAGAAAAAAAAACACAAACTTTGAGATTATCTGGTAACTCTGATCTGCCAGCATAACCAGGATTCATTGTAATAAAGACAGAGCAGGTTGGATCTAATTTAATTTCAGTTCCTTCAAATAATAAGGTATCCGATCCAGCTAAGATGCCTGAAATATTCAAACAAGGAGAAGCAAGTTATATTTTACATTCAGATATGATAAAAAGTTGGAAACACAACAAATTATGATAAATTCTTAAACTTAAAGAATCAATGTCTTTAATCTACTGACCTCTTTGAATGGTTAAGATTTGTTGTGCAACCACAGAGAGTACTTCCAGGTCAATTCTGTTGAACTCATCAAAACAGGACCAGGCTCCACATGAAGCAAGGCCCTAATGTTGGAAGAATAATTACAGTGAACAACATTATGAAGACTACTTTATTATAAATATTTTAATTAGAAAAATGGTCTAAGCATATTTTTAAATGGTTTGTAACATAATCTGGTGTTGAATGATTATACTGCTAGAACAATGAGTTTGATCATGATTGTCCATGAATAAGAAATTAATTCTGCTTATGAAATTATGACCCATTCAATTAGAAAAGGTACAAGACATTACAGGAACAGCTTAAGCTATCTAGTATTACGTTCACATGTCACCCTTGCACACAATCGATCACAGATATTGGTAAGATTTACTTATATCTATGTCATTTCCCTTTAAGAGCTTTGATAACATATAATAAATTTCAAGCTTTCAAACAAATTACGGATGTTCTTTCTAGAAAGTAGATAATAACTTATAGCTTCCTGTATAGCAGTACATTTTAAAATTTAAGTCTAAAATTGCAATGTCATTAGTCTGAGCCTGGCAGGCAACCAATAAGCTCTTAATCCAACATTTTATTTATGTATTTGACAGTTAAAAGAGATTCAAAGTCATTACATGTAACTAATACCTGACTAATTTGTAAAACCTACAAGAGCTTAAACAGTTTAATGATAATCACCTTGAAAAACTTGCCCAGTGCAATATAGTCCAAGCCATCAGAGCAATTGAACACCACACACTGTTTCGCCACAGCTTTGGCCAAATCTTTTGTTGTCTCTGTTTTGCCTGTACCAGCAGGACCTTCAGGGGCACCACCAAGATGGAGGTGAAGAGCTCCAAAAAGAGTTCTGGATAGGGAAAAGATAAAATGATGTTGCACATTTTTAACTGTAATGACCATTTTAATAGACTGAAAATTAATCTGTTGCTTTCTTATTCCTACTTTTTAATATGCATATTTTTGCTTTGCTAAAAAAAAAAAAGTTTGTTAAAACATTATGTAGTAAGTATTTATATATGTATGCTGACCTGTAACATCTGTCTGTCAATGGTGTGATGACCAAACGACCAGAGTTGCCCAGATATTCATAGCCATATGGCAATTTAGAATTGATCATTCTGGTCACCATGTTGTTGTCCTAGAAAAACAAAACAGAAAAAAAAATGTTTTGGAACAAAAACTTTTTAAAAATATTTTTTTATACTTTTTGTTTAATGTTTTCATTTGATCATCAAATACACAACAAAATGTAATAATATTGTACAAGCTTAAACTGTATGAGCCAGATAGGAATAACATTTGCTGGATGAAATATAATGTAAATTTTTGTTCGTATTTCTACTATCTCTCCTAATAATGAATAAACATAACATTTAACATAAAATAACAGTTCTAGTGTAAAATAAAAGAAGAAAATGAAGAGAATATGGAGGAGTTATGATAAACTTGCCATCCATTTTAACTATTAAAGGGGCATCCAAGGACCAGTACCTGAACGAGACTAAGATTCACAATTTTTATTGCTAAGTTTGACGAATCAGACAAGTCATAGATGAATAAAGAGTCTCACAATTAACATGTAAGCAAATCTGTGTAGACCAGTTTAATGAAAGATAAATTGCAGCTAAGTAGGAAGACGTAAAGACAGTTTCTAATTACATACTACAAATGTTTTTATTGTGTTCTAAAGGTATGAAGTTATAACAAATATGGTCATTTTATATCAATTTATGTCTATGCCATAATATATCAAATAAATTTGTCTGTGAACTAGAGTTACGGTTAGGACTGTATTAGTTAGAAAGAAAGTTAAACTGATACATTAATATCTTTATACAAGATGTGAAATCCTAAAACAATATTATCAATAACATTGGCAACAAAAATGATTATACAGCTCAAAGAATTATATGATATCTAGTGCAGTAAATGCATGCTCACCTCCCAGTAATAACGCAGCTGACTGAGCCATTTGAAGTCCAGCTCACTGGAGACTTTGTCATCCACTAGGGTGGCCAGTACATCCCTGGCATGGACATCAAGGACGATGAGTGCCTGCAGTGTGACACGGTTCTGCTTGGACAACTCACCTCTAACAAGGGCAACAACTTCATCAATTTGAGAGTTGTTCAACTATAACCAAAAGAAAATATAAATTATGGACCAGAAAGAAAGTAAGTATAGTAATCTACATTAGAATTTGTTTTACAATCAAACTTTATAGTACTTTAAAACTCTGCTAATATATATTTTTCATAAGAGTTTTTGAAGGTTTTAATAATATTTTTCAAAGAAAGTATTTAAAAAGAGACATTTGTATTGTGTTTTTTTTTATTATTGTATTTGTATTTACAATGTTTATAAATGTATACAATAAAGGCTGACTCAATATCCATATATACAATAAAAAAAATGTGTAAAATATATTTTGATTTCTTAGAGAAAAAAAAATTATTCATATTCCAAAAATTGCTTATGAAAACTAAAGCTAAATATCTATATATTTTCTCTACTCAATTTTTTTTCTATTTGAGAAATACAAAAGAAAAAATGTTCCCAATAAAAAGAATACATATTATCTTATTAGTTTCTTACAGTCAGATAATCAGCCAAAGCGTGGTGACCTTCTCTTATTGCCTCATGAATAAATGAAGTCCAGTACTTCTGAGACACACACAGAACTGCTTGACCTGGCCAGTTTCTTACCCAGTCTTTTCTGGGAGTAGTGTTGTAGGCAGTCAGAGATTCACCACAAACCTATTCATTGATTTAAAACATAAATAAACAAATTGGCACCCTAAACCCACAAAAATAAAACAAACATTTTAAGTGATATTGTTTGTAAAAAAAAATAGCTTATATTACACCAAAGAGTTGTATATTATTTACTAACAAAAGCCTAAATAAACTTAAAACAAATACATAATCAACCATAGTGAAAAGTAATGTCAAAGAAACCAGTTCTGAAAGGCTAAAGAACACAAACCTTTATCATATAATACAATGATTGTAAAGAAATTTGTGTCAAAACTAAAAAATAGTACTCTTATGGGGCTTTAGGATTATTAGTGCAAACTGAATTTCAACAAAAATATTTCATTAATCTTATCTATTGATTTACAGTCATTCTTTTAAAACAAATTATCTTATCATATAAACATTGGGGTTAGATTGCAAAGATCTTTCATTAGCTTGACAGCATGCTTGTTAGAGTGAGCATGCACTTCTTAGCAAGAATAACTTAAGTCCTCAGATCCTGCAGAAATGTATTCAACAATATAATAGATCAGGTGAAACAGTCAATGAGATAGGTCTTTCCTACTTGCCAATGTGGCACAGCTTTTTTATTAGTACATCAAATTATTTTGATTATTAGTTTGATTTACTTGAATTCCCTGCACCCTATTTTGCATCCTCTACCATGTCAGCTGTCCCTTTTGTAAGTGTAAAGTATCTTGTTTTTGTTTCCTACATTTTCTAAGCAATTATAAGCTAGGCTTTGGTTTCCAAATACAAAACTTTGCTATCAACACTCAAACTGCAAAAAATGATGCTTTTCGCTTTCCAAACTAATGAAAGACAAATACCTTATGTAAAGAGCTGACCATGTCAGCCTCCAGCTCCAGCAGCCATTTCTCCACCTGACCTCTTGCCTTGGAGGTTGAGATGACATCTTTCAGAAGGACCACCTCACCTTCACTGGATTTCATGTGAGTAATGTCAAGGACATCTGTGAACTCGAGAGTCGCAATGCCCTCGAAACATTTCTTCAAATGGGGTTGTACTCTAGAAAAAAAGTTTTAGAAATGTATATTTACTAGTAATTGTTTTTTTTTTCTGTTAACTTGTCTCTTAGAATAAAATGTTTTTCACTTTGATGGAAATAGTTTGCCCCAATTAAATTGCTGACAAAAGTCTGCATTGTTACTGAAAGCAAAAACTTTGCAATAAGAATACATCACTTTAGAATGAGCACTTTATTAATTAAACACCTTCCTGAGCTGTTTTATTTTACACACTAAACTGTAAGATTGCAAAAAAAAAGTTTATTTTTTTAGATGATGTCTTTATATTTCAATTTCACTAACTGACAAAATGTGTATATAAAACAGCACTCCATGTCAATAAGTTATCAGTATCTTAATATTGCTAAAAAAATTATAGTTTTTAAGACTCAAATTAAAAAAAAATAACTCAGACTTAACTCTTTCTTTCCTGATCGACGATGCCATCAATGATTTGACCCCTTAATTTTTGGGTTTGTAAACTTTAATTTTTTTAATAAAAAGAGCATGCTTTATCTATACCAATTATACCATTTTCTGATTTAAAGAAAATGATTATTGAAGTTTAACACTAACAGGCTAGTGAAATACAAATGAAAAAAATGAATAATTACTCCTGAACATGGTAAATAATTATGGAGAGATAGCGTTAAAAACATAAGTGTACCTACCGTGTTGGATCTTTGGTCTCAGACAAAATCTCCAGAAGTTCATCATTAGAGAGGAAGAAGAAGCGAGGGAAGTATAAACGTTTCTTCTCCAGGTATTCATTCAAGCCCTGTAGGATTTATTATAATAACAAAACTATTAAGTAACAATCTCGATGCAATAAAATAATTGTACATATCCACTTACATTAATGTTCAACACAGCAGATAGCTTAGTTTATTGTGATTTTATTGTGGAAATTAGGGGTCATGATACAGGTTTTGTAATAGTGGCACAATTATATCATGACATATGTCAGCTAGTAGTAAAAAGTATCCCAGTCTCTACACTACTCTACCCTCACCTCCATTCAGCCATCTTATCGAAAGTTTTCAATAATCTCTAACCCAAATGTTTTCATAGGTTTATAAAAAACATGGATCACATAACAATGTTTTTACCTTCTGAATGAGTTCTAACAGTTCATTGGACTTCTTCAACCTCTCCAAGATCTTATCAATATTGAGCACAGCCAACACATGTTTGTCAATGTTTACAGATTTCATTATGTCTCTCCAGTTTTTGTCAACTGCAGGTAACAATAAGTGAGAATACAACACATAAAAACCTCAACTAATATAACAAGCCTTCCTGATCACAAATGTTATCAGTTAAATACAAGTAAAATAAAAGATACCTATTTCAAAATGCTATAAATATTAGGAAACTTAAATCTAAAAGATTACCCACCAGTAGCAAATCGTCTCCCTTCTTCTGGCATTTGGGCCATGATATCAGGAGAGCTAAAGATGGGTTCCAAGTAGAGCCATGTGGCTTGGACTTTGAGCCATTCATCTAAAATGTCCTGGAGAAGCATCAGCTTGCCTTCCCATTCTCTGGATAGAAATTAAAGAAGAAGTTGTCAATATGAAGGTAAAGAAAAAGTATACAACCATGAAAAGAATGACACATAAAAGTGACAGTCTTCAAGACTAGAGATTAAAAAGAATGATATTAAGGCAACATGATTACTAACTGGTTATGCTAGAACCAACAAATCTCAGATATACAACATATAGTGGAATCCAACTAATTTGAACTTGCATAGAACTAGTAAATCCATGAAGAATCAAACCTGCAATCTTTAGACTAAAAAAAATCCTGAAAAACAAACAAAAGCTTACCACTTGATCACCTTGTACATGTTTGAGCAGTGTTGAGGATCTAAGTCTATGTAAATAAATTCTCTTTAACTATAACACAATAAACACTCACTTGATTTCTTGCTCAAAAGGCTTGATGAAGGGTGAGCCTCGCATAGTTTGTGTCTTGACAATGTGATCATCAAGAAGCTGTTGAATGTCATCAATAGAAGACAGGATTGATGTGCCTGTCTCACGATAAGGTATGACCACAAATTCAAACTGAAAAATTCAATAAAAGTTGTGTTCAATCAAATAAAAAAAAAAGTCTCACTCTTAGCTGAAAAAGAAAATGTTTCAATTTTGGCCATTCTAATTTAATCTAAAAAGTACTATTTAGCTATTATTACTAGTTTTATTAGTGATTCTATGCATAAATTATTCTAGCTACCCTGTTTTTAATCTTTTAAAATTCATTATTAAAACATCAAACTTTACAAGTAAGTTTTAGTGCAGGTAACAGAACAATGTAAGTTGCATTAAGTAATTAAAAACAAACAGAATGTATGCATGTCATATATGCCTAAGTATGTGCCACAAAATCAGAATTCTTGTTCCCATTCTACAAAAAAATAAAGTAAGATAACTATTGAATGAGCTAGGTCAGTGCTTTATTGTTTTGTCACTCAACCACACATGAAGATGGTATAAGTTTAAGTTACTTGTGAAGTGGATCTTGGACAATCACATGTGACAATGGATGCATTTTGAAGATGACAAAAAAAATTTAACATCCTACAAGAACTATCTAGATTGTGAAATGAGCTAAAGTAGCCATCAGGCAGTGTTCACACACAACTTTATTGAAACGTTTGAGCTTTTCAAAAATTGTAAAGTAATCACTCTATTTCAGAAGTGGTATTAATTATGTAAAAGTTTGTAGGGTTTTTTTTTCATTTCACTTTTAAATACTGAAACCTGAGTACTAAGAATCATTGTACTAAAAAAAAATGTGTTTCCTAAACGTATCCAAGCCAACCAATTAATCTGTTTATCTTCCATCTTAGAAATTACAGATGTTCTTTCAAGAGAGAAGAGGAATGTTCTACATTTATGCATTTGTTAATCTATTCATAATTATTAGACACTACTAAGTCAGTATTTTTCTGGTTGGATTTGCATCCAAGCATCCCATGATTACATTTAAACAATATATTTACAGTAAAATCAGTACTATTGGAAATTCTTTATTTGTTTTTTGCTAGATACTTTAAAAAAAATATGTTTAAAGGATTGTATGTGTCTTAAAGCTTGGTTGAGCAGGATTGCTATATATTACTTTCAACAGCCTACAGTATATCTCATAATCACCCCCAAAGAGTATTCAAAGTAAATTGTGATCAATAATGTAACATCAAGAATGCTGTGACTAAAGTGATAAAGTATCTTTAAATCCTGGATTTACAAACACACAAATCCTGTGAAAAAACAACTTCTGCAGAGAATGGATGAAAATTTAATACCCAAGATTAAAGGAACAATGAGAAAAATGTTCAGAACTGGATTCAATACTTACAGGCTGAGTGTCTGTTGCATTCTAAAAGAAAGATTTTGTCACTGAAGGGCAAAGTTTACTTACACCAAAAAGACAACTAGGAGTGGTGATAAACTGATAAAAATTTGTGGAGAAATTTTTGTAATATATTTTTTTTTCACAAGAACATTCACTTCTGTTTTAAATATTTGATAAACAGAAATTATAAATGGATTGTTTTGCAGACCAAAAGTAGTATTTTTTAAGATATTTGGCTTTACACCAAGAGTAAGTAGTACTCCTGATTTAATTTTTTTTTATGTTAAAATTTCAATAATGATTCATCATTGAACAGGACTGCTTGCATTAAATTTCCAAAGTGTAATTAATTCAAAAACATTAAATTTGTAATTTTAAAATAATTTTAACAATCTTAATAGCCTACTTTTATTTTCATTTTGACATATTGCCTGTAAAACAAAATGACTGGGTTTTTTTTAGTGTTTTTGAATTATTTATCCTTATGCTTTCACAAAATGATTGCAGGGAAACTTATTTGTAAATTAACAGAAAGGTAAAATTGCATAGAAGTGCAACAAGAAGTTTTGGACTGCTGCAAAGGCAAATACAAATATTTGTTTGTACTGAGTGAATTGAGTGCTTAACCATTTTGAAAATGACCAACTTAAAAATCCTCAGAATGGCTGTCCCATTCATGTGGCAGTCCATGGATTTTTTAAATCTTTCTGTCGACTTTCAATACTTGTTGGCATGAAAGTTGTCTAGTTTAAAACTAATTACAGACAACATCTCCATGCCATAGAAAGCTGTTACTTTGCTTTGTATTATTACCAACTTTTTGTTATTGAGCATTTTCATCTCTTAAACTTTGAACATGTATACACACAAAAATAGAAAGTTGACAACATAAACAAAAAACAGCTCTCAAACTGGTTCAGTAGAGAGTTATGATAAAATACTTATAAAAATCATTGGCAATAATACACCTTTAAGGCAAAATACAAAATATAGAAAACAAATATATATATTATATTTTAAAAATGTTGTTTTTTTAATGTTAACATAATAATGATGATAGAATATTAAAAAAAAACTACACATATTTTATTATTTTGGTAAGAAGCAACCAAATTTTTTTCTAAAATATCTTTTATTCCAAAACTATTAATATAAATATCTAGAGATACATTAGCTGAAAAATTATTACACCTACAAAGAAATTATATATAAAACACTGATGATTTCATTTGACCAATAACATATCTTGAAAATATAACTGCATTGATTTAGATTTTTATGACTTAGGCTACTCTTTTGATAAGGTAGGTGGCATTAACTACATTTTTATTTTACTATTAATTAAGGTACTGAGACAGAAAAGTTGAGGGTATACTCACTGGTGCCCATTCCTTCTTCATGGTCTGCATGGCTTTCTCCAGAGAGAACTCCTTGCTGGCAGACTCTGATATGGACTCAAACTTACTAACGTAAGGATCCAAGTTCATATCAATGAGCTTGCTCAGGCAATACGAGTCATCAGGGCGGAGGTTGTAGCCAACAATGTCTGATATCTGGGTCCAGTGGCGCTCTCTGAGGCCAGGGTTGAAGAGGGTTTGGATCAGAGGCATGTGTTCCTTGAATTCTTCTACTTTGGATTTTACCTAGTGTAACCACAAACAAATAAGTGCAAGATCTCAACTAGAGAGAAAAATATAACACCTTTCTTCTTTATTTTTTTTTTTTAATTTAGTGGATTTGTAATTGATACATATTGACATATATATTTTTTCAGCAAAATAATACCAACATTTTATCAAACATTTTGTATTTCTTTCAAGATGTTAAAATGTTTGTTATGTTTGAAAAATGTATGATGTGTTTTGGATGATCCCTAAGAGTTGAATATAATCTACATTCTAGCCCAAACCTCCCAGATTAAAACAAGGGGCAGTAGTTGGTAGGATATGAACCCAAGACCATCAAGATGATCAGTGACAATCCAGCGCACATAATGCACAACCAGGTTAATCAAGCATTACAAGATTTATACATCCCATCAAACCCAAAACACATATTTCCAACTGCAAAAAAAATTCATACCAAATCAGTTACCATTTACTTCATTAAGGGCTTTAATTTATCTTAGATTGCTCTTTGCACCTATTTCTAAGCAATATCCTTTTGATTATAAGAAAAAAGAAATTTCATGTGGTCTCATTATATAAAAAAAAATACAGTGGCTAGTCAAACAATAATTATTTTGACATTTCCCATTCCTATATAACAACTAGTTGGTGGCTAGAATATTATGACTATGAAACTAGTTTACGGACCACCCAATCTATGTCCTTATTAGTACCATGCAAAAAGCTAAAAGCAATAATCATTATTAATCAGCTTGATTATTCTTTATTTACTACAGACATTAAATAAGTCTTAATAAAAATACATTTTATCCTCTTATTAAATAATTCCAACCTTTGATGCTATTTTCTTTGGTGCTGGTATGTTCTCAAAAGTCTTCTCCAGTTTATACAATGACCTCCAGAAGTTGCCTACTTCCTGGTCAACCATATCTGGGTTGACACCACCCATGGGTCCATCCATCCAGTCTCTAAAGATCATAACAAAATAACCAGTTAGTATTAACAAAATTAAAAACAAGTTGCTAACCACTGTTACATAAGATCTGAATGAAGTGCTCATCTCCTTTCCATTAGGACTAAAACAGAAAGATTTAAAAACTCCTTCATCCCACTTTCGGTAAGAGTGTTACAAGATCAGCTGTCATCATCGAAATGTACATAGAAGTCAAATTCATGAAGCGCTGGTTGTGAATATGTACGTGTTTCATGTGTGAATGTTGTTCGAATTTTTCATCTATATTGTTTTTGTACAGTAGTTATGCTGAGGTTGTCAATTGTAATCAAACTGAATTTCCATTTGATTGGATCAATAAAAATTATCTTATCTTATATAATCTTATCTACACAATTTCAGAAGTTTTGGTTGTTGCTTTTAGTGTGTGTTTATTAAGAGATAAAACCTACTGGCTTGGTCCCTCTGAATGTCAACAGCATGAGAGAAAAATAATGAACTGGAACAAGAACTGGAACCAAAATGTGTTTTATATTTTTTCATTCATTCATGACTATCTAAAGGGATTACTACACAACTACTTTTTTAATAGGGTGCATGGTAGCTGAGTGGTTAAGAGCTTGGTTTCAAAACCTGGCATCCTGGTTTTCAATCTCTGTGAAGACTGAGATTTTGAAATTCAGGATTTTTAGGGCAACCCCGATTTCAACCAGCTCTAATAGGTACCTGACTTTAGTGGGTGAAAGTAAAGAAAGTTGGTTGTTGTGCTGGCCACATGACACCCTGCTCATTAAACATTGGCCACAGAAACAGATGACCTTAACATCATCTGCCCCATAGATTGTTTGAAAGGGGAACTTTACTTTCTTTTTTTTAATTTTTTAATGTTCATCCAATTAATTTTTTTTTTAGCAATATCTAATATGATATTGGGTATACTTTGTATTTCCCAAATAGATAAAGGCAATTCTTTATTTGATTTTTAAGAAATTACACCCTTTGATTTGTAAAAATGAAACTTAAAAAAAAAAAAGTGTGGTTAAAATATTTTCTATGAAGTTATTCTTACTTGTGTTTGGTTGTAAAGTCAACTGTCAGCTCATACAGCTGCAAATAGGGCTTCAGGTTGTTAATGATGTTCATTCTTTGTGGGTATGTTGTGGTGTCCCATCCAAAAGCCTCTTCTTCATTGTTGAAGGCATCAATCTGAAACCATTATCAAATCAGCTTTAACTAAAATGCATGATCAGGACAATTCTAAATAAGCTTATTGTGAATTATTCTGCTTCCTGATGAAAATAATTTTCTATGAATATTTTATCAGAAAATGTTTACTCAGAAAAAATATGGAAATGCTCTTCTTACAAAATCAACTTTTCTTTGCCCGATCATATTTAGCTTTCAATGATGTAAAGACATCTGCTTTTATGGTCATGATTAACAAGATTTCATTGGGCCAGCAAAATGACCAACTGAATATACTTTCCCCAACTAATGTCAGGTATCCATTAGAGTTGGGTAGACTCAGGGGCATCCAAGAAATCCAGAAATTTAAAACCCCAGCCTTCTCAGATGAAAATAATTTTCCATGATCTTCACATTTTGGAAGCAAAGCACTTATAGTGCTTAGCCACCATGCTTCAGATCTATATATAATTCTTTTTTTAAAAACAGGACAAATAGTGAAATTGTAACATGATGACATTGTTCAAGATGGTGAAATAGTTCATGGTCATACAACCACTGATTAAGCTATTCTTTTAAATAAAAAAGGTCTTAAACTCCAATTGACTTTACACTAGAAACAGAAAATTGTATAAAAGTTTGTATTTTGACCAAACATCAGACCTTGTCAGCGGCAAGCTGAAGCTTGTTATCCAATCCCTGAGCTTTCTTCAAATAACGGTTTATCTCTGCCATGTCACCAAAAGTCTGGAACTCATCAACTTGCTTGCCATAGCCTTCCAGCTCTTCAACAAAGCGTTCACGCCGAAGCTAAGAGTATGATAAATGCAGCGCTGATTAATGCACAATGAGAAGCATGTAAAGTACTTACATATCTTTTAAAATTAACTTTGTCACAAATTATCTATGTACTTTACCTTAAGAGCTTCTTCATACTGCATTTTCTTTTCATTGGCCTGTTGTTTATATTCTTCAAAGACCAGGGGCATCCTCTGGTTCCATTTGAATACCTAAACAAGACAAACATACAAACAGCTTAAAAGGCATATGGCACTTTATGAGGTCAATTCAAATATTACAATAAGATCTTTATTATTTTTTAGACCTAGTAGGAAGGTTATATTTTAAACAAAAGAAATGGAGTTAATAAATGCTATTAAACTAATTTTTATTTATAGAATGTATTTTCTTGCATGTAGTGGTTACTAGTCCTATTGCTGCTATTTATGTTTATTGCTTACTATGTTACATGTATCTATTAACAAAAATGATCATCAATATTGTCATTGGGAAGGTTCATACCACAAGAAGCTATATACAAGGAACTAATTACCTATTTTAGAAAATGATTGAAACATTAATATTTAATGAAACATTAAGCTGTTTTGAAAATGACACTATATCCAAGATTATTAACTATTTAAATGACTAATTTAATTTTTATTTTTGTTATTAATTAAAATTATGTATAAAGCATAAAGAAAGCCTAAGTACCTCTGCATTTAGTCTAGTCTCTGTAGGAGAGAAGTTGGCATGGTCACTGAGAAATGTCAGCCTATCTTTGCTCTGAATCAGCTGCTTCTCCAGCAGAAAGATTGTCTCAGATTCACATTTGTTGATGTAAGCCATTTGCTCCATCAGTTTTTCTGTGTTCTCTGGGGTGGAGAGTGCCTTGTCTGATATATCTCTGTACTGGTCCACAAGCCTGAACAATTAGAGGAGGAAGAAAAGTTAACAATATCATAAACTAAACTGATTACAGGAAAAATTAAAAATGTTACAATATTTAAAATTGTACACAATTCAGGAATATTCCATAATTTATAAAAATCTGTAAACATGAAGAACCATAAAATGTTATGGTTCTTTCAGGATAGTCAACAAAAGTATTCAATTAATCAAAAGTAATTTAGTTTTGGTTTGATAGACTTTGGCAATAAAGAAGATGTTCTGATGATTAATTTAAGAAGAATAAAAAAAACAAAAGTGATCTATCTGATTGAAAGGCTGAATGTGCAGATGAGAATGCAGAAATGTGAAAGAAAGCTGGATTCTTAAAAGAAACTTGCCAAAAGCATTGATTATAAAACAAAAACATGAGAAACTATGTACTTTAAAGAAGCCATTGGTCTTACATATATTTCTAAGTTCATTGTTTTTCTCAAGAAACAATCAGTGCTAATAAACTAATATAAGTCTAGCAAAGGATTTAAATGCTTTTAGGTAGAAGGAAATCACTTCTATTGCAATGTTGGTTTTCATAAGTTTAACATGATAATTATTACATAATAAAATGTAAATGCATTATTCCTTTCCTCTACAGACCCTGAAAGTGTAAAAAGTTTTATTTTATTTATCTTATTTTTTTTTAATCTTAATCAAAATTTCTAAGCAGATCTTCTTAGACTTCCTCTATTTTTTATAGTTAAAAAAAAATGTGTTTTTTATTAGGTAAGCTATTATGAATGGATAAGGTGACTCAACAAACAAGGGACTAAACTTAAAATCCTACTTTTTGTTTTCTTTTTGATGGTCCTCACACATTTTAGCCAGAAGTCTATTTTTCAAACCATCTGCTCTCTTGGCCAGAGCTCTTATCAATTCATCACAATGGACTTCAAACATTCCAAGCCTAATAACCTAATTAGAAAAAAGTGCCACAAAATTAATCTTTATCAAATGAAATATGTTTAAGTCAGTATATAGTTGACAAACATCATATTGCATGCACATAACACATTTTTAATGACACAACCCCCCCGCCCAGACAGGGCCAATATTTTAAGGCAAAAACTGTTTGGCTACCTATTAAGTAGGCTTGGTTACCAATCAAGCACAGTTGTGTTTACAGAGCACCTAAAGGCAAAATGGAAAACCTTCTCCCAGATACCCCCTCCCTCACTGGTCTACAAAAAGAGATTGAACCATACCTCTCTGAGCATGCTATAAGCATGAAAATTGGGCTATATAAAAGCTATTTTTAAAAAAAAACATATTTCATGAACAAGCAAAAAACTTATGTTTGCCTAGCATTATAATAATTTTAGTTGTTAGCTTTTGTTTTATTTTCAAAGAATTTATTTCCAACCTTGATAGAATTGTAGAGAATTTCATCAAAAAGTTTGCTGTATTTTAGCAGTTCTTTAGCATAGTCATCAAAACTGTGCTGCTCCTCAATAAACTTGCTAACATCTTCATCAGCCTGAGAGATGTGAAAAGTTAAACAAAAAATATTAAGTTATACAAAATTTTGAAACAAATTATTAATATATAGTATAGACTTCATGGGGTGGTATTTCAATTAAACTTGCTAACATCTTCATCAACCTGAGAGATGTAAAAAGTTAAAAAATACAAAATTAAAAAAAAAAAAATTATAGCAGACTTAATAGCTGGTAATTTGTCGCAAACAACGTCCACAAGTTATCCATCTCACATTATATACAAGTTTAATTTAAAATGGTTAGCATAGGTTTCAAGTGCCCAAAATCACAAAAAAAAATAATTTTCAATCTAAAAGGAATCCCTATGCCATATTTAACATTTACATCATTTTTCTCAAACGTTTTCAATCTAAAGAAATGAATCATTGACCTGTTTGTTAATGAGTGCAGAGTATTTTTCATACACTTGTATGTGCTCTGTTGGCCTGACACTCTCTTTGATGATAAGATCACTGACTTTCGCTTTGTGGACATCCAAAATTTCATCAAGAATGATTGGCTTCAGTAAAGCTTTAGCCTTGTTGCCACTCTAGAAACCAGAAAACAACATAAATTTCAAGCTCTGCTAATGTATATATTCATCATTTCCAGGAAATAGGGTAGTGTGCTAATGTTTTCTTAGCGCACAATGGTACAAGTTTTAAATTTTGCTTTTTACTATTTCTTTTGCGAATATTCTTATCATAAATCTAAATAATATCTATATTTTATAAATATAATATCCGTCAATGCTCAAAATAGACAACAGTAAGTTAAGAAAAGAAAAAATATAAGAAAGAAACAATTTTTTTTCTACATGTTTTGGATGTTTTTTCAGAATAGAGGATTATTTCATCCTAACTTATACCTCCCGCAGGAAGGTGTTGGATGGTGGTGAGCAGGGTTTGAACCCTTTTGGACCATTGATATGGCAATCCAGAGTGCATCACACATCCAGGCATTTATCCTTTCACAAAATAGCCTTTCTTGCATATTTTTACGATATTAGGATGTATCATATTTCCTGCTTGGATCTCATGGCATCTGTATTATTAACCTGAACATGTGAAATTACATATATTCAGGAAAGCAAGAATAGCTAGCAGATAATTATAATAACATACAGTCTATAGATTACCCATTCAGAATAGAGTTTGGTCTCAATGCGAGGCAGATCCCTGGATGCCTTTATCATAACATCAAAGACATTGAGTAAAACCACCTGGAAGTCACTAAAGGTGGGCTCAAACTTAATCTCACAGTCTTCAAGAATGAGACGAAGAATAAATCCTGAGTGTTCGTAGGCCCTAATTGATGTCTGAGGAAAACAAATGTTGAAAGCATTAAAGTAAAAAATGTTCCATACACTTGAGAGAAAATAATGTGAATGCTTCCGTAGTGGAGTTTTAACTTGAAAAAATAACAGAGAAATTTGAAAAGAAAAATTTTATTTCAACTTTAATAATTCATCTTAAGAATTTTCTTCATTTTTTACATCTTAAGAATTTTCTTCATTTTTTAATTTCCTTGATAAATGTTAATAAAATATTTTTTTTTTACTCTGAATGTGAACTATAAAAGTAGGCTAACATCTGGGTTATTGAATTGATAAGAATCATATTTTATTTGTAAATAAAAATAATTTTTTCATAAAATTCTAAGACTATTTCTAACTCAAATATTTTCCAATCAAATGGTTAAAATACTCACTGGAGGCTGCACTAACAAATCTGTGTAGTCACTGATAGAGTCAAGTGTGAGGTTTTGTAGGTTCTGGGTCATGAGGGTGGTTGCACAATTGAAAAAAGATTCCAGTTTCTCTTGGTCCTCATTGCTGGGTACCTGTTTCCTCTTGTTGCCTTGGTAAAATATACCCTGAACATCTAAAAGCCAGCTGTAGAAAGGTAAAAGGATTGATTTACTAAAATAAAAATGTCATACCTGTCCTCTTTTTTCTAAAATACTTTATGAACATATTAAAATATAAATATAAAATATTACTAAACAGGATAAAGTTTTTGTTTAGTTTCCCAATTTTTTTAGACTGACAAGTACATCTAGAATTATTCTTAGCTTTAAAATTTAACCATGTAAACAATATTAAGGTGAGGTGGCTGAGTGGTAAAGCGATTGGCTTTGGAACCGGGGTCCTGGGTTTGAACCCTGGGGAAGAATGGGATATTAAATTTCAGGATCTTTCAGCACTACTGAGTCCGCTCAGCTGTAATGGGCACCTGACATTAGTTGGGGAAAAGTAAAGGCGGTTTGTCATTGTGTTGACCACATGACACTCTTGTTAACCATGGGCCACAGAAACAGATGACCTTTACATCATCTTCCCTATAGATCGCTAAGTCTGAAAGGGATAGTATACTAAACAATAATATAAAAAAGCTTCTTTTGATTATGCACTTCTTAAAAGATTGAGAACCTTGACTTTTAAAGTATAATTAATGATGTGATTGAAAATTATGAAGTAAGAACAAAGAGCAAATTTTCTTACTTTTTCAATAGTTTGTCCTTAGCTGCTTCAACATGTCTCATACAGAGATTCTTAAAAGCTTGTAGCTCCATGGATTCTTCTCTTGAGTGAAACTCTTCAATATCAATGAATCGAAGTTTACTGAAAATCAATATTTCAAAAATATTTAAGTGAGTTAAATTGTAGAGATTTCTGTTCAGGACAAGCTCATGAGAGAACAAATAAATTACAAATCAATGCTATGATCATTTTTAAGTATTTTTAAAAGTTATCTTACCATTTAATGGTTTGTTGTTAGTTCTATGTATTTTCAAATACAACTTTAACAATGACTAAAAAAAATGTTTCAATGTACCTAAAGCTGACATGCCATAGATCTAAGACTTGCATCATGCACTGGTTAGTATTGTGTAAGTGTTCACTAATAAATTCAAGTGAAGAGAGGTAAGATTTGTGCCAGGGTTTTGGTAGAATTGCCATTTCTTCTCTATGTGGTGGAAGCTTTTCTTTCTTTTCTTCATCAAGCTGTCTTGGGTCTTTTAGCACAAAGTCAACTGACAAAAACAAATAATTGTAACAGAATGATTGTTTATGTTCAATTGATAGTTCTCCCTAAAGTGAGGTAATATTTTTTTAAAGGAAATATCTGATACTTATAAGATAAGAAACAATTATTTTGAGCTTAATAAAGTATTGCTATTTATGGCTTAAAAACATATTTATAAGATAAGATTGAATTGCTACTTATGGCTTATAAAGATATCTGTCAATAAATGAAATAATAATGATGTGATAGTAATCTTTAAGTAGTTAGTCTGATCATAAAAAGTTCTTACAAGAATTTCACTTAAATGAAGATATGTAAAATTTAATAAAGTTATCTGTTCTAAAAAAAATTATTATAAGCACATTGCATTCAAAATAAGCATTTTTAATTGAGCATAAACTATTTGTCAATAAAAGCTGGAAAGACAGAAGTATTTTAAGGCTTCATGTGTTTAAATAGGCTGACACTATTAGGCCAAAGGTCTAAATAAAGTTTAATTAAAAAAAAATTATGAGACCTTCACTTTTTATGACTTTTTTAAAGTATCCAAATGTGGCCTCTTCAGTTTGAGTATTGAGTTTTTGCTAACCTACACCTTGAACTAATAATTACACACTTTTTTAGGGAAATATTTTCTTTTTTCAAATAGACAATGTAATTATTCAATTGTTCAAAATGTATAACAGTATAAACAGTATAAAAATGTACCAATGGCTTTCTTGACACTTAAGAGATAGTCTTCTCTCATTTCATCAGACAAATTTTCAATGGTGCTGCCGTGATCTTTCTGAAATTGAAAACAATTTGACCCATTTTAGTGGAAGGCAATTGTATAGCAATTTCTATCTTCTAGGTAGCTTTCACAATATTTATATGTTCTACTGTGTTAGTCACACAAGATGTTACCTTCAGATCTTCTGAGATAAGGCTTAGAACATTTTCCAGCCATTTGTCATCCATAGGGGCCACATGTTCAGTGTCAATGCCATGATTTATGTAGTAATAGTAGCGCTGAGAAAGAGACAAATTGCATTTTGCATCATGTAATTTTTTAACCAAAAAAGTAATTTCAAAAGTGTCTTGCAGTGCATGCTGTAAACAAAAACATGCAAATTAAAGGGAAAATGTCCGATTTCCTAGTTAGTAAAGTCAAAAGAAAATTTCTACCCACAGCTTATACCAAATGCAAGGGACAACATAGAAAATATAGATGTCACTAGTCAAAGACTGTTTAGTTGGAGCATATAAAATAGATGCCTCAGAGTCCACCCAGATCTAATGGGTACCTGACATTAGTTGAGGAAAAGTTAAAGGGGTTGGTCATTGTGCTGGCCACATGAGACCCTAGTTAACTGTTGGCCACAGAAAAAGATTACCTTTACATCATCTGCCCTATACACAACAAGGCCTGAAAGGGAAACTTTACTTTTTTTTATATAAGATAGGTAATGCTAAGGGTTTAGAGATTGTAGAGCAAAAATGAGACCGCAATACAGATTATATACTTTTAGAGTTATCATCTTGCTGCACATATCAGAATTTGATACTGTGATAACTAAATTTTGCAGATACTTTATTCCCACAAAACAAATCAAAATAACACACAAAAAACAACATAATCCTTAAAACTTCTTACAAACAGTGATTTACAAAATACTTGCATGCCATGATCTAAAATATTCTATAACTAATATTCTAAAATATGGGGTGTGGTGGCTAAGTGGTAAAGTACTTGGTTACTGAACTGGGGTCAGGGGTTCAAATCCTAGTGAAGACTGAGATTTTCAATTTCAGGATCTTCGGGTGTCTCTGAGTCCACCCAGCTCTAATGGGTACCTGACATTAGTTAGGGAAAAGTAAAGGCGGTTGCTCGTTGTGCTGACCACATGACACCCTTGTTAACCTTTGGCCATAAAATCAGATGACCTTTACATCATCTGCCCTATAGACCACAAGGTCTGAAAGGGGAACTTTACTTTTTTTACTTTAATATTCTAAAATACATTAATACACTAAAATACTAGAAAATTAGACCATGATATATCCAATTTAATATGAAACACTAGAGATATGTCCAAAGATCTAATATTTTCTAGTGATTCATAACAAGATCACTGGATAGAAACTTCTTTCTTTAATTCATTAGTTGTCCTAAAACATGAAAACAATGTTTGACATCATCTTGTTAAAGTGGACTTTGTCCTACAAGGCATGAATGATGAACACATTATAGATAAAAATGTGTGGAAAAAGCCAATTTTCACTTTAGAAAATGTTCTTTCATTGTTCTAGGGCTACAAAGTAACAACAAAGTAAGGCCAATCACTTTTGCTGTCTAATGAATATCTGAAATCTTGGTTTGTTCTTCCTATCTAATATGAAAAAATAAAAAAAATATTTTGATTATTTGTAAAGATACTCACAAGAATATCTTTTTCAGGAGGTGTTGGGGAATGTGCTAGAGGTACTTCTGGAACTTCCCCATTCTCTGCCAGTTCGACCAAGGTCTTTGGTAATGCTCCTTGTTCTTCCCTAGAAAATAAATTTAGACAATAGATACAAAGATTTTCAATATACCTACTACAAATGTCAAAGTAAGCTGGTTATCTAGACTAATTCTAAATGACTATTGTGAATACTACTTAACTTTTTTTTAATTCAACAACATATTTTATTTATATTTCTTAGCACATATAATTTATATGAAAAGCTTGTTTTGTTTTGGATGTTCATTCAGAATGGAAGATTATTAAATCCTAGTCATAACTCCCATAGGACAGCAGGGATGGTGGTGGGCAGAGTTCAAACCTGGGACCATCCAGACAGCAGCATAGTGTGCATACCGCAAGACTGCGCAGCTTTCTATAAGCTTGTAATATATAACACAAAATTTTAGTCTTTGCTTGGCCATTGTGCACATTAGTAATTTAAAATGTTCCGTTTGAGATCTAGAGACTCATAAGGCAGTATGATATTTCTGTGGCAAAAATGTCAAACATCTGGCCAACAAACAATTACTTTTCTTAACTATCGTCTGATACTCATTAGAGCGGATTTTGAGATATCCTGAAATCGCCCCAAAGAAATCTTAGCCGGCAATAGGATGTTAACCCGAGATCCTTGGTTTAGTAGATCATGCTTTGACCCTTTACCACAAAGACCTTGAACACTAGTCTATTCAAAAAGAGTTTTTAAAATAGAATTTGTATGTGTTCGTGTTTTCCTTTCTTAAAAGCAAAAAAAAAAAAAAATACAATAAATAAAATTATACAATATTTAGAAACTTACATAATAATCTCCACCAATGCTTTTCTGAAATGTTCCCTATCTTTCTTGGGTTGTTTAAATGAATCAATGTCACCATTTTTCTGACTACTGTCCAAAGGCTTAAGGCGCAGTGGCTGTTTTCTGGATCTCCGTACTTCTCCTTGATTAAAAAATAGTTGATAATGAACTAGATTCTAAGTAAAGTTGACATTCAAATTTCGAACATTTTTTTTAAAGAATATTGAATTTCAATAGTATTAAAAAGTTTAAATTTATTACAAGAAACTTTACATTTGATAACAAAATTAAGTGATGTACATTTCTTTATATTATAATACTAATTAAATGTGAATTACTTAAATTACAAAAAATAAAATATAATTTAAAGGCTTTATAAGAAATGTGCACAAAAATCTAAATTTAAGATGAATTAACATTTGATGTAACAGTTTTCTTACTTGACAGAATTTCCATACATTTAAAAAATTGGTTCTGTCAAAATGAGTCAATTTTTATGTTCCAATATTTTTTATAAATTATTTTATTTGTATTTGAAGTTCAAGTTAAAAAAAAAAATAACACTATAGTTTCTTATATATTCTAGCTCAATAAACAGTTCTTAAGTTATATTCAGAATTCTCAGGAACAGTATATATTAACATGTTATATATGAATAAGAGATTGAGTTTATGCATGTTATCTAGAATATTAGTAGATGGGTAGAGATACAAGCGATATATCCAAATAGGCCATATCATTTATGTTTATATAGACTTGCAAATGAAGCTTCTTACACTTACAGACAGGCCAACTAACATTATCTTGACTAACCCACAATCTCAGAAATTCTGTTCAACCTAGTAGCTCAAAAGTCAGTAAGCTACAGCATTGCTCCAAAAATTAGTAATGCATCATGCTACTAATTGTCCAACCAATGTCATTTAAGCATTTGCTGGTGGGTCATTGTGATTAAACAGCAGATATAATCAGTTAAAAAATCCATAATGAGTTCCTTGTCCCTGTCTCCATCAAACTAAATAGGACATTGTGTATGTGTCCAAGGATTAAAGAATAGTTCAGGATCTCAAAGGGCAATACAATTATATATTTACTAGTCGACCGGCGGCATACCATACGCCGCTATTTTGCAGGGCAGGTCTTAGGCACTGCAACATATGCGACCGCAGTGGGTCCATCACTTTCTTTGGACCCGTGCTAATTTTTATGTGTATAAATTATTAAATTGAACCATTTTATAACATATAACAGATTTCCCGCGCTAAAGTCAAACCTGAGAGTAGTATCTATCCGTGTATTGTCGTTCTAGTTTCAAGAGTCCTACGACACAATATAATCTCTTCCGGCTTCCACTTTTTTAATCTCCCTTCCTTTCGCTACACAAATTCATAAGAGAGTTTTATAAAACAAAAATTTGTGCATTGGGATTGCTATTCTTTTCTTTACACCATATAAGCTTCGCGAGTATCTGTTTCTAAGGTGGTGCGATTTGTTGTCATTTTCTGGGTTGCCTCTGTGTGAGTGGGTCGATGGTGCATTGGTGCTTTGCTTTGGCTTGGTTGTGTTGGCGCTATGGAGTTAGTGTTTGTGTTCCCCAGTTTTGGGTAAGTTGGTTATTTTACGGTCTGCTGAATGTTGTAGATCTTAAAACGTTTTATTATGGCCTTATGTCAATAACGTTCGTTACGGATTGATCCTTTATTTCGTTTAGGGACTTAGGCTTGAGCTTTGGCGGAGTCATGCCTGAGAAACAGTGTGTTGTATGGCCCGTGCATCCGTCGCCCTAGGCTGTAGTTTTTCAGTTGTGAGTGAATGAGGGCACCGAGACTAAGGTGTGCTATATGAATTTTAATTACTTATATGTATATATCACCTTGTGTATGATGTAAATCATGATTATTAGCTGTCAAACCAGCATTCATTCATTGAACTGTTATATTATTATCATTATTAAACTGTTAATTTGATACAATTGTTGTTCAGCTGATATAAGTTGACCAGGTTCATATTCCACGAATTGGGTTTAGTTGCCTAACATATAGTCGGCATTTAGTGTTTACATACCGTTGACTTAGTTAGTATTCTGTTCAGGGAGAGGGAGAACCCGGACCCGCAAGTCATCCCCCTGTATGAGCCTGAAAACCCTCCTTGACACATTGCAATTGCTTGTACTTTATTTTATGTCTATAAATTGTGTTTAATCTCTAAGACTGAAGATCATGCAATTTTTAAATTTTTCATAATTTGGAAATCTGAATTCATTAGTAGATATATAGATCTATAGAATTTTACATGTTTTCTAGTTACATGAAGTTACTTCCTTTTTCCAGTGGATATTTATTTATGTCTATGCTATTTTGTGAATGAAAATAGTGCGGATTGGGATGCACCAATTTCCATTCACACTGCCTGCTGTGCCATGGGATCTTCCCAATTACTTGTTGCTCGTTTGACCTTTTACTTTGAGGATTATATATATAGATAAAATATTTCTTTTCAATACAAACCTGTTAGTTCACCAAAAATATCAATGGGGTCTGAAGATTGATTATCATTTTGAGATGACAATATAAAATTTGGTGGATTAATACTCCATGCAGGTTTTGCTCTCTTGGAAGGCAAAGCAGGAAGAAATCTGATTGGATCTTCTGTCAATTTCCCTTTACTTGGACCAATATGGGGCAACTCCTAATAAAAAAAAATGTCCATAAAGGAAATGTGAAAGAAAAATTGAGGTTGGTAGTATTATAAGCTTTCATAACTTTATAAATGTTCACAAAAAGGACATTTAAATATGCATTAAAAACTAATAGTTGTCACTTTCTATTCAAATAACTACATATATTTAAACAAGAAAATAATTTATGTATCTCTTTCAATGAAAGAGGCCAAAAGTTTTAGTAAAAGATTATTAGTAATATTTACAAGTTAAACTAATTTCATCAATTTTCTTGATTTCATAATTGATATTTTATTTGAGTCAATAAATAAATAAACTTTCCAGTGATAATTATTTCCAGTGATAAATATTTTTATAGAAGATTTAAATTAGCAAAGTATTTAAATGTTTGTAGAATACAAATCTAGACTAATAATATTTTTTTTGTAAAATAAACAACTAAAAATGTAGACTATATCTAGCTCTATATATTCTAGGGTGTCTAGACTAATTATTCTTGTATTATAAGATTTAAACATCAATTTTAGTTAAAGGTTTCTTATTACTAACTAGATCTAATCTAGTAGAATCTAGTATAGTTGAAATTATACTAATAATTATAGTGAAAAAGACTTCATAGCTAGACTAATAGAGTGTAGGCCTACTGTACATGAGTTCATGTAGCCTATAATATTAATAATAAATTTATAGATCTAATAGAGTATCATTAAATTTTATAATTTAAGTTTATAGATCTAATATTAAGACATTAAAGACTACCAAAAAGTTTATTAGTTTACTTTTGTTTCTAATCTAAGACTAAGTATCTTTAAATTAGACTCATTTTTAGTCTATTAAATTAATTATCATTAGTTAATTATTATTTATGTATCAGATTGATTTGTTTTACTTTTACTAGTTTTAGTCTAAAATAAAAATTTTATTTTAACATTTACTCAGATTTAGTAATAGATCTATATACATCTAGATCTAGATCAGTAGATATACTGATTTGGACAATTTGAATTTAGTAAGTAAGTTTTACTTTTAACCATCACTTACTATCGTATGCTCCATTTGAATTCAAATTTGGTTTTCCAAAATCGAATCAATGTGACCAGAATTAATAGATCTACATGGAAAATATGATTTTAGATTACATTTATTTCTACATGAAGTTTTTTGTGTTTAAAAAAAAAAAAGCTACTCTTGTGTGTTGTTGGTCACAGTAAACAATATGGCGCTTCCAGTTGCTAAGAGCTATTGTGAGAACACACGAGATTACGCATTACGGCTACCCCCATGAACATGTAAATATAGAGGTCTGTGCTGCTACCCAATATTCAGCTGCTCTGGCAGAATCTAGTCGCTGGCAACTACACATCTAGATCTAGATCTATATAGATTATAGATCTATATTTTTAGATCTAGAGTCTAGATCTAATTCTAGCTAGATTGTCAAAAATAGAATCTAGATATGGAATATATATATATATATATATATATAGATCTAGATCTATATATAGAATAATATAGATCTTATCCTCTAGACGTTACTTCAGAAAAGAAGAAAATTACGTCCTACTATGGTCCCTACGCATTTCATGTGTCAATCTAGTGACTCTAGTCATACAAACTCTGCTGATTCAGGCAACCCATTCCATTCTCTAATGATTAAATGAACAAAAAAAATGTGAAACTTAGCTTCTAACAAGATCAATTTAAAAAAACTGCTCTGTTAACATTTTTGCTTCAAAAATTGTATTACTAGTCAAGAATAGTGAATTGTGTGCAGTGCACCTGCTTCTAGAACCGTGGCTTATTAGAAGTAGGCCTATGTATTGATTTCCTGGGCCTTGAATATTTCCGAGGTTTCATGTGTTAATCTTCAGATTAATCGCGACTTGTACTTTGTCATCATGACTCTCCTCCGCTGAATCATGGATTGTTATCAGTTTTGTAGTTGTTTCAAAAACAGAGTAAATTTAATGTTACTTTTCGAACTGATATTTGTTTAAAGAAACATGTTTCCTCTTATGATGTCAGATTTCAGTATTTTTTTTTTCCTTTATGTGGGCTGTTACGAGAGTACTTCCATTTTCTTGGTCTAGATTTATGCATACAACCATCAATGTCAATGTTGGTCGTAAAATCGTAACATAACGGTTTCACTTTGTTGTGCACATCCGCAAGCTACCTAATGACACTTTTAAAAAAATTGATTTGAACGAATACAAGAAGTCTCCCAGTATCTGATACTGAACCCACAAAGCTGCGGCACCTCTATCATACATTGATTTTGTTTTAATGGCAAATATAATAGTAATAAAATAATTAGACGTTGCATCAGGAATAATTATATTGTACGGATTATATGTCAAAAGTGTTGCTAAATGTGAAAGGAGAAAAGGGAAATAACTGATAATTGTCCTGGAAAATTCACATTTCCTGGATTATACATCTTTGTAGATCTAACGCCGAAATACAATTCTGTCATGATAAAGAAATAAATCTAGAAATACCTAGTCTGTAAACTAGATCTAGATATATAATTAAAGTGAATTTGTGAAAGCAGATTATATATATTGTCAATAAAAGCCAAAATTGCAATTTGTTTGTCAAATTTCATTTATGTTTATGTAATACAATGTGATATTATAAATCCCATACACAGTTATTTTCCGGAGCTAATTTTTTGTTGTTCTTGAAACAATTAGATCCACTGATGTGATGTCTTTATGTTTATTGATATTTAACCAGACTTAGACCCAAACATGATTCCTCACAAGAATGAGCATTCAGTTTTTTTTTTATTTCGGGATGCTTTGTGGGGCGTAGGCCTAATCATCTTTTTTTTTTTTACGTCTGTGTTATACAAGATAAGATAAAGATGTGTGACTATATAGGAGGTTGAAACCGCTTGGCCCCCTATTAAGGGGATTCGAGTTCAAAACCTGCTTGAGTTAAGTATGTTGAGCAACGTTACAGGCATCACATAAAACTTTCTCCCGGATACCAGTCCACCTTCCTCTCGACACTGGTACATAATTGAGATAGAACCATGCTTTAATCATAAAAATTGTGCAATTTTAAAGTGTTTTTTTTTTTTTTTTTTTTGTTGTTTTTGTTGTTTTTAAAGTTATACAGACCAGTAGGCCTATATCTGTTTTATTTAATAGACTTCCCATTAAAAATATAGATTATTACTTTTTGCGCTTATATATATGCATGTGATGATCTTATTGTTAAGGGGTTATTTGTATTATAAACTGAAACTAACATGTACACATCTCTCTCTCTCTCTCTCTCTGCCTCTCCCAATTCTTTCTTTCTTAATGGTAACAAAGAAGTTGATCAAGATATTACCCCCCTCCTCCTCTCTCTCTATCACTCATTTCTACCCATATTCCATTTAATCCCCCCCCTTTCTCTCTCTCCCACTCTCTCTCTCTCTCTTTCTCAATGATAAACATTACTAACAAAACCACCCCCCACTTTTATTCGTGCCAGTGGAAGTTTAGATATGCCAATGTTTACGAGAATCTGAGGACACTTTTCTGTGCATGAAGTTCGCTGAAAAGAAAGTCTTGTATTGATGTCTGTTTCTTTTACATGTTTCGGGC